>JANGFH010000234.1:0-21399 GCA_025758715.1 Glaciozyma martinii | reverse complement strand
TCAAGGCGGCGGAGAAGAAGGAGGCGGAGGGACCACCGAGGACCGAGTTCCGCGTACCGAAGCGCAAGATCGAGCTCGAGCGCGCGTGGGAAGAGCAGCAGCCTTCTTCGTCGTCGGGCTCTGGCGAGGTATCGAAGCCGGCTCCGAAGGCCAAGAAGTCGAAGGGCAAGGCGCCGAAGGACGATTGGAGCACGAACTTGCGGGACCGGTCGAGCGACGAGGGGATCTTGGACGTCGACGACGAGGAGATCTTGGACGTCGTGGAGCTCGAGCCGGAGCTCAAGAAGAAGAAGAAGAAGACCGTGACGATCCACCTCGATTCGGACTCGGACTGAGCTGGAGGGAGGAGGGAGGAGGAAGGAGTGGAGGAGCTGTATAGAGCACGAGTTTGATGGAATTTCTTTGCCGCTGTCAGTCCGGTCCAGGACCTCGCGAGAGCGTCGAGAGATTCCGAGAGGTGCGTCTTCGTTATGGTTACCAGAAAAAGAACACGGGAACAAGAAACGACACAATGCCCGAGGACATTCATCCCTCGCCTCCTCCTCCACCACTCCATCCTCGATCACTCGCCTACTCCATCCCCTCCTCCTGCATCACGCTAACAATCTCATGCGCCTCCGAAAGAAGTCTGCACCAACCAAACAATCAGTCCAGCTCGGAAGGCGCGAGAGAAGCTCAACGTACGCGTTCAAGATCGCCTGTCCCTCCGGCACGCTCCCATCGCGACCCTGGAACCGACCGTCGGTTCGGAGGTCGTCGATCTGCGCGAGCGCGAGCTGGTACGGGTAGAGATCCCGTCCACTGTAGGGTCCACCGTACTTTTGGACTTCGACTGCGAGGGGGCGGGGGATCAGTCCAGGTTCTCGTCGCGGAGGTAGTGGGACTCACTCAGGCACCGCTTGACGGTAGTGAGTTTCTGTTTGCGGGTGCAGAAAGGGTTAGTGAGTGCAAAGAGGGAGGAAAGGGAGGAACGCACGTTGGCGATGGGCATGAGCTCCTCCGAGATGGGTTCGCTCGACGCCATGAGTCGGTAGCAGAGTCCGTAGCACCGTCGCAGGAGGTAAAGCAAGACCTGCGAATCAACCATCAGCTCCTCCTCCGCACTTGACTCGGAAAAGCGAGCTCACCAGCTGTCCCTCCGGCACGTTCCCCTCGGCATCCTTGAACTTGCCATTCACTCGCATCCCATCAATCTCCTGCAACGCCATCTGGTAGTTGTAAAGATCCTGCGCGCCCAAAGAACTCTCCATCAGCTCCTTCCTCTCCCTCGCCCACGAGCAGAACTCACCGTCTCCCTCAGCGTCCACCGATGCGTCAACACGAGCCTCTCCAACTGCGCCCTAATCTCGCTCAACCGATCATAAATCGGCTGCAGCGGTCCCCTCGCCACGTCCTCCGCTCCCTCACGCGCCTGGATATCCTGACAGATCTCAAAGTTGTCCTCCAACAGGCCAGCCAGCAACGCCTGTCCCTTGGTCGGTTCGAGGAACTCGCCCTCGACGGGACTGGGGACGACGAACTTGCTGTTGACGCGCTTGTCCTCGATCGCGCGAAGCTCGGTAAGGATGTTGGTCGTGTCGGCTGCGCTGGGGCGGGCGCGGGAGGCGATCGAGGCGAGGAGACGACGGAGGGTGATGAGGCGTTGGTGGATCGGTGCGAGCTCGGGGGAGAGCTGGGAGAGGGAGGCGACGAGGGGTTTGAGAAGGCGGTCTGCGCGCGCGTTGCTGGGAGTCAGCTTGAGCTACGAAGGAGGAAGGGGGAGGGGCGTACCGCAGTCTTCCCACTTGGCGAGGAGAAGCTTCGTCAGTCCTTCTTCGCGCTGCTCGACTGCCTGGTCTTCGTTGTCTCCGAATCCGTGGCCGCCCGCGATGATGTCCTTGAGCTCGGCGAGGCGGTTCTGGAAAGGCTTGAGGTCCGTCTCCGTGTAGATGCCGCTTTCGTTGACTGGGAGAGCGCGCGTTAGTGTCGAAAGGACGAATCAGGGAGAGGAGAGGCGCACGATGAGTGAGGAGTCGCTTCATCGTTGCGAGCTGGCAGAAGGTCGCTGGGCTCTCGCGCGACTTTCCGATCGTGAGGAAGAAGAGGGACAGGAGCTGCAGGGAGTACGAAAGGAACCAGTCAGCTCTGCCCTCGTCCCTTGAGGCTCCCCAACACGACGCACCTGAAACACATCGTTCAAGATGGTATCGACTCGGTTCTCCTCTTGCGTCTCCTGAACCGCCGTCTCCGCCTCATCCTCCTCTTCCCTGGTTCCCGACGTCGAAGCCCTCGGGGTAGAAGGCGACCTAATCTCGTTCAAACGATTGACTGCGCGCACGAAGAGGTCAGTCAGTAACGAAAGGGAGGGTCCCCGAGGGAGGGAAATCCGCACCTTCGGTCATGAGGGACGAGTAGATGTCGAGGACGTCCTTGGCCCGAATGTACTCGGTGCGATCCTTCTTGAGCTTGGTGAGACGGTTGCGAATGCTGTGGGAGAAGCGAGGGAATCAGCTGCAGTCCCACGTGACGGAAATGGTCGAATGCTCAGAGCGGAACGTGCTGCAGAAGAGCGAGCAAAACCCATCCACTCCAAGAGGACGTATAGAGGGTGGCAGCTAAGGATTGGCAGCTCCAGAGCCCACTGCGGTCCTTTAGACTGCTCCCACCAAGCCGAGCTGCCGTTCGCCGCGCGGCCCTTGACCATCATGGCTGCTCCCCAGGTCCAGCATCGACGCCCTCCTCGTGCACACCATCTCTCTCCCCTACCTGCCGTCGATCGACCTCGCCAAGTACTGTGCCGACCAGGATCGCTGAAGCACGAGCACCGCAGAAGTCACGTTGGAGGAGCTCGATTCTTAGGTGGTCCCAGCTGCCGCGTATCTACCCTCCTGTTGCGTTCGAAGCTGTAGTGAAAGGCTTACTTGATGAGAGCCTCGAGGACGGGGAGTTCATCGGTTGGGACCATGGTTGGAGGAGAGGGCGGAGGAGAGCGACAGGGAGTCGAGTCGAGTTCGAGTGGCGGGTAGAAGGAGAGATGGGAACTAGGAGAGTCGAGCGAAGGTTCTACCTGATCCTTTTTGAAAGAAGCTCAGATGGTTGAGTTGAGTCGATGAGGAAGCTGGAAGGAGGAAGAGCTCAACCTGGCGTGCCCGACCGTTTCTAATCTCGGATTAGGAACCCGAATTCGTCACTACAAAATCTGTTACTCTCATAATTTCTGCTTGTCTTCCTTCTCTTGGACTCGAGGCTGTCCAGAATCCGTGCAAGCGAGTTTACTGACCTACTAAATCGACTACAGGAAAGAATTACTCGATTAACACGCGTACCTCCGCCGAGTGAAGCGCTCCTCCCCCGCGTGTTCTCTCTCTCACCTCATGCTCAGGCGTTTCTCTTCTCTTGTTAAGATGTCAAAGTCAAAGGTGTCCAACCCGAACAAGCACCACGCCAACAGTCCCCTCACAGAAGGACCTGCTATTACCGTCGAGGACGTTCTCCAGCTCCCTCGTCCCTCGCCAGCCCTCCCCAACCCCTCCTCAACTCTCGCCCTCTGGCCTTCGACCTGCTTCTCCTTCTCCGGCGGCGACAACAAAGGCCGCACCGAGAAGTCCTTGTCGCTCGTCGACCTGCCCCGCTTCTCGAGCACGGGAGAGCAGCTCGACCTCGTCCACGCGGAACCCCGCAAGGTCCTCGGTGGGCTCGTCTACACCGAAGCGGCGTGGTTGGACGACGTCACGTTCCTCTTCCTGCGGCCTTCGGGGGGAGAGCAGACGCTCGAGGAGGGAGGGAGGGTCGATCACCCGGCCGCGTTGGGAGATGCGGTTATGAAGAAGCGGTTGGCGGAGCTCAGTGCTCAGGAGGGTGGAGAGGGCGTCGAGGTCTGGGCCAAGGATGTCGTCGAGGGAGACGAGTACCTCGTTGGCAAGCTGCCTGTCGCGTGAGTTGGCTCTTGAGGAGGGACCCAAAGGTGCGAGCGCTGACGTGCGATCAATGTGGGGGTAGCGTGGCGAACCTCAAGATCGTGCGCATCTCGTCTGGCAAGGAGCGAGGAGCGGTCCTTGCCTTTAGTGCTAAGGTGTTCCCCGATGGCGACGTCGATAAGGTCGCTGAGCACAAGAAGAAGGTCGAGACTGATGCTCGAGGCAGCAACGTTCGAGGCAAGTCGCAGCTGTCCTTGCTCCTCCTGCTACGCCAAGCTAACCCCTTCCATGCAGTCTACGACAGCCTCTTTGTCCGGCACTGGGACGAATGGAGTCCAACCGCCGGCGAGCTCACCCAGCTCCACTTTGTCCGCCTCACTCGCAACCCCGATTCGTTCACCAACTCGGACGGCGAGAGCAGCGGAGACGAGTTTGAGCACATTGAGATGCCGAGGGAGGGAGAGATGGAGGGTACCGAGGTCGAGGGAAGGTGGACCATGGTTTCCAAGACCGCGCCGGGATTCAAGGAGAAGCGGCCAACGGTGCTCTCCCCGATGGCTGGAACGCCCCTCGTGAGTCCCTCGTCGCTACTATCGTTTCTTGGAAGCTGACGACTGCCCTCAACCAGGAATGCCCTGTTGGCTCGTTTGGTGGACCCGGAGACTTCTCGCTGTCCTCTACGCACCTCGTCTTCCACTCGAAGGACCCTCTCGTGCGTCGCTCTTTCTCCCTTCCTCCCCTCGCATCCTAATCTGACGCCTCAAAACTCAGCTCAACCCTGCCTGGCACACGCGCACGCAAACCTACATCGTCCCTCTCTCTCCTCGTTCCGCCGCAGACGCAAAGCCCAAGGCTCTCACCGTCGGTACTCAAGGCGCGACTTCCTCTCCCGTTCTTTCCAAGGACGGCAAGCGTGTCGCCTGGCTCGAGATGCGCGAAGGTGCGTCCCGTTTCTCCCGATTTCGCATCGCTCGGTCGCTGATGCTGCATTTCGATTCGCAGATGGCTACGAGGCCGACAGGAACCGCGTGATGATCTACGAGTTGGCGACTGGGAAGAGGTGGGGCGCTACGGAGAAGTGGGATCGCTCGCCTACGACTGTCGAGTGGTGCCCTTGTGGAGAGAAGGTGTACCTCCTCGCCGAGGTCAGTCTCTGCCCCCTCTCCTCGAATCGCCGCTGACTTCTCTGCGCAGGACGAAGGCCACGTAAAGCTCTTCCAGCTTTCCGTCCCTCTCTCCCCCTCGGCTTCGTACGCCCACCCCGAGCCCGAGACCCTCACCCACAAGCACTCCATCACCGCCCTCTCCCCGCTCTCCAACTCCTCCGTCCTCCTCACCCAGAACTCCCTCGTCACTCCCAACGTCCTCGCCATCCTCTCCCTCCCCGCCACCTCCGCCCGATCAACCGATAAAGGCACTCCACCTCCTCGCGTCCACCTCGCCCCTCTCGCGACTCTCACGCCTCATCTCGCGGAGCAGAAGGAGCTCGACGGAGGCGAGAGTTTCTGGTTCCCTGGCGCCGAGGGAGTCGAAGTGAATGGCTTCATCCTCTTCCCGCCTGGGTTCAAGGAGAAGAGCGTGAGGGAGAAGAGTGGCAAGAAGTGGCCGTTGGCGTTCTTGGTGCATGGAGGTCCTCAGGGTGCTTGGACTGATTCGTGGAGCACGCGTTGGAACCCTAACGTGTACGCCGCTCATGGCTACATCACCGTTACGATCAAGTAAGGTCGTTTGGAGCTTCGGGACGAGAACGGCGCTGATGCCTTTGCCGCACGCAGCCCGACTGGATCGACGGGGTACGGCCAGAAGTTCACCGACGATATCAAGAACCAGTGGGGTGGGAAACCCTTCCTCGACCTCGTTGCTGGACTCGAGTTTGTCAAGGAGGCGTTCCCTGAGATTGACCCCGAGCGAACGGCGATGCTGGGAGCTTCGTACGGAGGTGAGTTGTCGGTCCCTTCTTTCCTCCTTGGACGCTGCTGAGCCTTACGTTGCAGGGTTTATGGCCAATTGGATCCAGGGGCATAACGATGTGACCAAGTTCAAGGCGATCGTCTGCCATGACGGAGGTGAGTCGGGGACGAAGGTCGAGCGCCGACAACGGAACTGACCTTGATTCTTTCTCAGTCTTCTCGACTTCGGGAACCTGGTTCACCACTGACGAGCTCTACTTCTCCGAGCGCGAGTTTGGTGGCTTGCCTTGGGAGAAGCCCGAGAACTTCAGTCGGTGCGTCGTCGTTCTCAAGGACTGCCGTCACGAACTCGCGAACTGACGCGGCTGTCCTTCCAGCTGGGATCCTCAGAACCACATCAAGAACTGGAAGACGCCTCAGCTCGTCATCCGTACGTCGCTCCTCGCCTTCCGCAGCTGCCGTCGCTGACCTCGTCCCCTCGCAGACGGGGGCCGGGACTTCCGACTTACCGAGAGCGAAGGACTGGGCGTCTTCAACACGCTTCAGCGACTGGGGATCCCCTCGCGCTTCGTCTACTTGTGCGTTCGCATCTCGCTCGCTTCCTTTCTCGTCGTGGGCTGACTACTCGTCGATTTCGCAGCGAGAAGGAGAACCACTGGGTCCTTGAGCCGCATAACGGAGTGCGCTGGCACGAGGAGGTCTTCAAGTGGATCGACGAGTGGACCGCAGAGGACGTCGAGGGCAAGGGCGAGTAGAATGGGTCGTTGTTATTGCTATCGCGTGTTTTCGCGAGGAGGGTCGTAGCGGGGACTGCTGGCTTGACTGTCGCCCCACGCTCTCTTTCTGCGTTCCTCTGCTCCCTGCCAGTCGACTTGCTGCTGACGACTTGGACGGCGCGCTGCTCGGGAGCCTCCAAGACAAAAACGGCTCTCCTCTCGCTCTCTTCTCTCCGGATCCAGTTCGTCCAACGACCCAAAAAATGCACATACTAGCACGATAACTTACCTATCCTACACCCCCCACTCCACCTCACTTGGTCCGCTTAAGCTCATAGAACGCCATCACGAGGAACGCCAACCCACTCTTCGCCACCACCCCCCTCTCGTCTCCCAACCTCCTCCAAAACCCTTCATAAACCCCATCCGCCTGCTTCCCCTTCCCCAGCCCAACCAACGCGAGCGCCAAAAGCCCCTGCGCCTCCACTTCGTCCCCGTACCTCGCCACGCGCCCTTCGAGCGTCTCCTCCATCGAGCGAAGGGTGCTCATCCCGGCGTGTCGGTCGTCCCGCGCGTTCGAACGACGGAGGTTGATAGCGAGGAGGAGGGTGAGGATCGTTTCGTGCGGGTACATCTTGGTCGCTTGTCGGAGGACCAGAGTCCTCGAGACGACGTCGGTGGAGGGAGTGGCGAAGTAGAGGCTGAGGAAGGGGGCAGGACCGTGGATCGCCTCGGTCGTAGTGGGGAGGCAGTCGTCCACGCACCCCGTTTCGCGACAAGCGATCACGCGACGGAGGTGCGCGCAGGCGCGCGGGTTGTCGAGTTGCTCGGTAGCGATGAACGCCAACCGAGCGTGCGCGGCGGGGTAGTCGCACCGGAGCTTGATGGCCTCCTCGAGTTCGATCCTCGCTTCGTCCGTCCGGCCTCGAGCGTGGAGCTGCTCACCGAGGAAGGCGAAAGAGGTGTACGAAGTTGGGTCGAGCGAAGTGGCCTTGCGGAGGTGGATCTCCGAGAGCTCCCAGCGTCCGAGACGCGCGAACGTCTTGCCCAGGTACTCGTGGGCGTAGGCCAGCTCGGGGTCTCGCTTGATCGCCGCTTCGAGGGGACGGACGGCGCCTGCGAAGTCCTGGAGGTGGAACATCGCTCGTCCCAACGACGCTCGCGCCGTCGCCCTGCTCCCGTCAAGCCTGACGGACCTCGCAAACGCCGCTCCAGCGCGCTCCATCGCCTCGCGCGAATCCTGAGTTCGCGCAAGGCGGTACCTCGTTCGTCCGAGCCATTCGCACGCGATCGCCTTGTCGAGCGGCGCGCAGCGAGATTGGGCAGCGGTGGAGAAGTGGGTTTCGGCGAGGGAGAGGTGACGAGCTCCGTAGGATTCCATGCCTTCGACGATGAGGTCGCGGGCGCAGAGGACCGAGGTTGGGTCCATCTCGAGGAGGGGGGAGGAGGAGCGCGTCCGTCGAGGAGGGGGGGGAGTGGTCGAGGTCTTGTAGGCGCGGAGTCCAAGAGGAATCGTGGCGAGGACAAGGAGGGTGCCGAAGATGGTGGCAAAGGAGAGGGGAGTGCCGAGGGGGATGGGAGGGCCGAGGATGAGGGGAGTGTCGAAGACGACCGAGGTCGCGTGTGTGGCGTTGTCGACGAGGTACTCCACCATCGCTTGCTCGACCTCAACAGCTTTGGCAGGCTGGAGGAGGTTGCGGAGGAAGGAGAGGTGCGGCTTGAGAAGTGAGGCGAGGAGCGAGGCGCCGAGGACGGCAGAGACGAGTTGCCAGCGATGATCGGTGGTGGGCTGCTGAGGTGCTGCAGCGGTCGGGATGGTGTTCTCGTTGACTTCGACGGTGGTGTTCTCGTTGACTTCGACGGTAGGTCTTCGTGCGAAGCGGCGTCAGCAATGCTTTGAACGGAAGGGAGAATGTGCGCACGGGAGCTCCTGCGCCTCGAGCGGCTCTTCGACCTCCTCCATCTTGACTTCGACCATCTTCTCCTCCGACATTGTCTTCTCCTCGTCGAGAAGCTGGTCGAGCTGGCTCATGAGACCCGAGCGGTGGACGAAGCTCGCGGTCGAAGAGGGCTGGGAGCGAATGTGCGACGCGTGCTTTCGACCCTTGTCCGACGAGAAGGGACTTCCGAGCCCGCACTCACTGCCAGCTTGCGAGTAGGTGAATCCCATACGAGCTTGACGCGTCGCATCGGCGACGGCGTTGAAGGCTTCCTCGCTGTCGACCTGCGGAACGAGCGAGTCAGTTCTGCAGCTCACAAGAACGCGCTTCGGAGAGAGTGAACGCACGGTGGAGGTTCCATCGCCCCTCGCGTGCGCCATCGTGTCGGCCAACCAGTTGCTAAAGTCACTCTGACTCCGCGTGACGCTCTTGACGAGTCCTTCCTCCTCCTGAGAGTCGGTGACGGAGAGGTACTGCTCCGCGAACGACGTAGTCGAGACCTCGTCCGTCTCCTCAAGTGGGGTCGACTCTGGTACGGCAGCATCGACGGGCGCAGGCTGTGCAGCGGGCGTCGAGGAGATTTGTGACCAGGACGCGTCGGACGCGACTTCAGAGGGGGATTCGAGGAGTGCGCCGCTGACGACGAGGTCGCGGTTGGCGCCGTAGCCCGACGACGTCTTGCTCGAAGAGGTCCTGCTCGAGCGCACGCTCTGGAAAGCGTGGGAGCTGGTTCCTCGAGTCGAAGCGCGCTTCTCGACGCCACCGACGAAAAGGGCCTCCGTCGGGTGGCGGGCAGCGATGGTGCCAATAAGAGACGCCGTAGCGCAGCCTGGGGCTTCGGTGGATCCAGTGGCGCCGGTGCCCTTGGAGGAGGACGGCGAGATGTCCTGGGAGGCGAGGTGCGCCGCATCGACAGCCTCTTGGAGAGAGGACGACATTGAGGTGGAGGTGGCGGGGGAGGGGGGTGATAGGTTGAAGAGAGAGGAAAGTCAGGTCTCGAAAGTTTTGGGCTACGGGTGTGAGCCGGGCAGGGAGGGGAGAGGTGATCGTCCAGCCAGCGAGACGTTGGCCCTGTGAGACGGCGTGGGATAGGTGGCTGGTCGTTTGGAGTGATCGTGAGTCGGATCGCCGCTGCCTGCTCAGAGCAAAGGAAGCGAGTTGATCGAAAGGACAAAGGGAGAGCGAGAGCGCTTGCGAAGGGAGGACCTAGGTCGAGGTCATGGCGCAGAAAGACGCGATACTGCAAAAGACGCACTTTTCTTTCTTGCCTCACAGGATACACCTTCTCTTCAGGCGCAAAGGGCTGCCAGCCGACATTATCTTCAGAGCAAGGAAAAAGTCAGGCCGTTGATCAAACTCCGAGGAATTTGGCCCGGAACCTCCTCCGCGCTGACTGCTCAAGGAAACGATCTTGCTCGGCCTTCGTTCTCCAATGACCTCTCCTCCCTCGTCAGCTCCTCTCTTGAAAAGCGTCTCCTTCAACCCCCTCCTCGACATCTCCTCTCCCGCGCCCTCGTCCTCCGCCTCTCCCCCTCCAGCGCCCATCCAGCCTCCCAAGCCCTCCCTCTCCCGCCGCCGTTCCTCCCTCAAAGTCGGCTCCGAAATGCCTTACCGCCCTGCAGCTGAGACGTACCAGCACCCTGACCCGCTTCTACGGCGGTTGAGGCTGAACGACTCGTATGGCAAGACTGTTGATCTCGGGAGGGAGTTTAGGGACGCAGAGGTCGTCTTGTTCTTGTTTGGGTGCGTCCGCCTCTCCGCTTCCCCGTGCAGGTAGTCTAACGTGCGAGGGGCAGGGCAACCTGGCCCGGCAGCGCAAAGGACGCCTTCTTGGTGCGTTTCCTTCCACCCACCTCTCGAAGCGGGGGTGCTGACGACCAATGCTCGAGCAGCCAGTGGAGCAGTTTGCGACCGACCATCCTCACCGGCTCAAGGTCGTCTACGTCTCGGTCGACACGTCCGAGAAAGCGTTCGAGGCCAACACGCGTGGCAAGCCCTGGCTCTCTATGGAGTACGTCCCCCTTCCTCCCTCCCCCTTCGCACGCTGACCTTGCAACCCAGATGGAACGACGGCAGCAAGTACGCCCCTCTCCTCCCTCGCCTCTCCAGCGCGCACTAATCGCCCCCGCAAACAGCATCTCCTACGACTCGAGCGACCCCTCGCTCCTCATCCGCCCCGAACCGACTCTAGAGCCTTTCCTCCTCGCCTCCGAGCCCGACCTGGAAGAAGAAGTCTCTACGACCGACACGAGCGGGACCCTCTACCTCCGCCCTTTCTCGCGCGTCTTCCTAGCGCAGAAACTCGAGGTCCTAGGCGTACCCAACCTCGCCGTTTACCACGTCAAGAGTCGCAAGATGCTCAGTACCCACGCGAGGATCGAGATGATCAAGGGGGACAAGGCGGACGCGACGTGGAACAAGTGGCAGGCGGGAGAAGGAGTCGACTTTGCCTTTGGAGGTGCGTTTAGCGTCTTTCCGAGGCAGGAAGGAGCTGATCCGGTGTTGTTGCGCAGATTACGTCCACGCGCTTAGGTGGACGATTGGGCTTGGGGTCGCAGGAGCAGCGTACCTCGTCGCGACGAGGGGTTACGGAATGGAGGACGTTATCGGGAAGCTCAGCCAGCAGCTCACGTCGAGTTACCTGGGCGTTTGAGGACCTCGAAGCAGTGTAGCGGTGTACATAAGTAATAAGCTATTAATGGAGCGAGCGGGAGATAAGAGCAGCGCGTCGCGAGGTTAGAGTCCGAGAAGCAATTACAGCTCAAAGGAACGCGTAACCCCATCTCCTCGAAATGCGCACAAAGCAAAACACCCCCAACCCGTAAAACGCCCCGTCTAGATGCTCTCCATCTGCTGCACGACCTGCGCGAGAGGAAAGGAACACGTCAGCTTCCCCCCGCGTCGCGTTCGTTCCGCGCTTGAGAACTCACCTCCTCGAGCTCCCTCTTGGAAGCGTTGTACTTCTCCTGAGCCTCCTCGTACTTCTTCTCCCAGGTATCGCGCTCGGCCTCGACGCGAGCGACCTGGCGCTCAAAGTGCTCCGCCTTGACGTCCACTTGGCGCAACCTGCACAAAGGGGTTAGCCGCCGTCCCTCCACCAGGCCTTGCACCATCAACCCCACGTCCAACAGGAGCCCCACGCCCTCCTCCCGCGCCCGCAAACCCAGGAACCCAGCGCGCGGACTCACTTGTCGGTAGTCTCCCTGAGCTGCTTCTCCGCGTTGTCGAGCTCGCTCTCGAGCAGGGCAATCTTCCTGTTGAGGTTATCATTGACGCTCTTGCTCGTCTCCTCGTCGTCCTTTGCCGACTTGGCATCGAGGATCTTCTGCTCGGCCTTCTCGAGGTCGGCCTCGACGTTGGCCATCTTGTGCTGGAGGGACGCGATCTCCTGCTCCTTGGTCATGAGCTCGTGATCGAGCTTCTTGTTCTTTCCCTCGGCTCTGTAAAGGGACGGTAGGAGGGGAGAGAGGAGAGTGGAGGGAGTGACGACGCGATTAGCTAGCTGTGCGCGCTGGGAATGGACGAGGACGGCGTACTCTTCGGCACGGGCGACGGCGTTGTCGGCTTCAGCGCGGAGAGAGGAGAGTCGCTGTGGAAGAGCTGAGTGAGCTGGCTGGTGGCAAGGGGAGGGGAGGGGAGACAGGAGCTCGGACCTCCTTGATCTTGTCCTGAGGGAGCGGGAGAGAGCGTGTCAGTTGAGTTCTCTGGGCTTGGAGGAAGCAGGGCGGGCTGGAGTCGTACCATTGTTAGAGTTAGAAGGGGGAGAGGGGAGAGTGGTGGAGTGAAGCGAGCGTAGTGGTCAAAGGGAGAAAGGGTTCAGCTGACTCGAGAGCTCGAGAGGGAGGAACGGCGACCGCTTGTCCTCTTCCACTCGAGAGAAACAGAATGGATCAAGCTGCCTTTCGTGAACTCCTCTCAACTCCAAGACCAGGCGGATCCTCTTCCTCGCGCTCAAAGTTCGGCGCAGCTCCTCCCAAACGCACCTCTGGCGAATCGTGCGTCCTCCCTCTCCTCTCCGCCACTTCCAGTTGCTAACCCTGTCGCTCACGGTAACAGCAAGGAGGGGACGTTCAAGAAGCCCGAGTTCAAGCCCCGCGACAAGGGCAAGAAGTTCAAGAAGAAGGAGGAGGGGGATGGAGGAGCGTACAGGAATCGAGCGGAGGAGCGACGGCTGGGCAAGGATAGCGACTTTGCTGGGGTGGAGAAGCTGCTCGAGGTAAGTCGGCGCCGGAGGGAAGTGCGGGACTGGCGCTGACGCCACTGCCAGGACTTCAACGCGCGCTCCGAGGGAGCTGAGGGAGCCGACAAGCAGGCTATCGAGGAGCAGATGAAGTACCTCGTGCGTCCTATTCCCCCTTTCCTGGTGTTCCTACTGACGCCTTTGACGCCACAGGGAGGTGACGCCGAGCATTCCGTCCTCGTCAAGGGACTCGACATGGCCCTCCTCGCGCGCATGAAGGAAGAGCAATCTCGCGAGTCGGACCAGACGATCGAGGAGGTCGAATCCGAGCTGGACTCTGCGCTCGCCGAGAAGCCCAAGAAGCGCACGAGGGACGAGATGGTCGCCGAACTCAAGGCTTTGCGAGGGGTTGTGGGAGGAGCGAACGAGGTCGAGAGCGAGGACGCGCTGGAGAAGGCCAAGACGGCGCGGAGGTTCAAGCCTATTGGGTTCAAGCCGATTGGGAAGGGGTCGGTCAAGGGCAAGGAGAAGGAGGTGCCAGAGGGAGGGGAGAAGAAGCGTCGCAAGAAGAAGGTCAAGGTCGTCGAAGCTCCCGTCGCTACGCCTACCCCCGTCGCCACCATCGCTCCTCCTACCGTACCGCTCCTCGCCGACGACGACGACGAGTTCGACATCTTTGGCGGCGCAGGCGAGTACAAAGGCCTCGACAGCGACTCGGACGACGAAGCGAAACCCTCGACGACACTCCCTCCTCCCCCTCCTCTCGCCGCCTCGAAACGCAAGTACTTTGACGACGAAGACGACGATAGAGCGATGGCTTCTACCGCGCCTTCGTCGGTCAGGAACCTCGCGGCGGCGCAGGCGGCGGGCGAGGATGGGGAGGAGGAGGAGGTGACGGAGGCAAGGCCGATGAGGCTGCAGGGTCTTTCGGGATCAATGACTCCCAGCGCGCGAGATCTTCTCGATATGGACGCGGCGGCGGAGAAGGCGGAGAAACGAAAAGCCGTGCGTTCCATCCCTCTCCCCCCCTCGCTCAAGCAGCCAAACTAACTTCTCGTTTACCTCGCAGAAGAAGCTCAAGAACCGTACCGAGGGCGGGGAGAAGCCCGAGAAGGTCAGAACGGCCGAGGACGAGGCGAACCACGATTGGCAGGTCATGTCGAAGCATTTGGAGGACACGGAGCGCCGCAAGAACGCGCCGCACGAGGAGGAGATTGGTCCTGGGTCCTGAAAACAACGATTCGAATGGGTTTCCAGTCCTATCGCTTGCCCCCCAGTGCGCGCAACGCCAAAGCCTCGAGATCGATCTCTGCTTCCCGAGGCGCCTCCTCTGTCCTCCGCTTCTTGCTCGACGCCGCCTTGCTGGGATCGTACATGCGCGCGCCGTCGTCGTCCGAATCGTCCGACGAGAGGTCGAACACGGGCGAGACGTACCCATCGTCGTCCATGGGGTCGAACTCGAGTCCCTCGCCAGTCTGCAAAGGCACGAAAAGAACGCATCAGCGACCGCTCGAACGTGCTCGAGAGGAGAGGGACTCACCTTCTCGCCATCGCGATCCTTCCTCTTCCTCTTCTTCTCCCTCCGCTTCTCCTTTGCCCGCTCCTTGTCCTCGACATCGGCAATACTGAGCGCCTCCTTCTCCGCCTCGACGAACGCCTGCTGCTGCGCCTTGGCGTCTCCATCCGCCTTGAAGTCGTCCTCGCCCGCGAGCTCATAAATCTGGTGACTTCCGCCCTCGTCGTCGAACACGAGCTTGGTCGGGTTCCCATGCTGGGAAAGCATCGCCTTCTTCGATTGACCCATCTTGAGCTTGCGCTTGGAGAGGTGGAACGACTCGGGGAGGTTGTCCTCGTCGAGCGTGTGATCCGCCCGCTTGAGAGTGATGAAGTCGTCGCCGCCGTCTGCCGAAGCGGAGGGCTCGTCGGACCGGTCGATGAGCTTGGTGTAGTGGTCGGAGAGGATCGTTTGACTCTTGCGGTTGAACATGCGGTCGTACTTGGTCTTGACCCCACCGTTCTTCTGTGGGTGAGACGGCGTTAGCTGGCTGCCTCGAACACCAGGGAGGAAGTAGACGAACCAATGCCGCGGGAACGTCCTCCGCCTCGTCATCCAGCTCCTCCTCTCCCTCGCTCGCCTCCTCCTCCTCATCCTCTCCACTCTCCCCACCGCTCTCCTCCCCAATCGCCTCCTCCCCGCCCTCCGACTCCTCGTCGTCCTCGTCGTCCGACCCACTCGCCAAGCCCGCTTCCTTCTTGAGATCCTCGACCTGGCGCACCGCGTTCTTCTTCGCCGCCGCCGACTCCTTGCTGACGAACTTGATCTTGGGCGCACCGGCGAGTCCGAGCGAGGTCGCAAACTCTTCGAGGGGGAGGTCGTCGAGCTTGAAGATGGTCTTGTCCTTCTGTAGGTAGATCGAACGGACGTAGGAGATGAAGGCCTGCAAAGACGTCGGCATCAGCATTGGGGGAACGCTGGAGAGAAGAGAAGGCTGCGACGCACGCGTTGAGCCAAGAACTTGATCTCGGGGAACTGGAACGCTGCGCTCTGAAGCTGCGTCTGCACGCTCTGCGCCTTCTTCGAGTTGGCCTTGATCTTGGTGATCTCGACCTTCTTCGCCTCGAGCCGGTTCATCATCCCCTCCTCCTCGCTCGGCAGAAGGAACATCAACGCCTTGCCCTTGCTCTCGTAGCGCGCCGTTCGACCGACGCGATGGATGTACGTCTCGACGTCCTCGGGGCAATCGACTTGGACGACCCAGTCGACCGAAGGGAAGTCGAGGCCGCGAGCGGCGATGTCGGTCGCGAAGAGGATCGAGTGCTTGGCCGAGAGGAATCGCTGGTAGATCTCGAGGCGCTGCGTCTGCTTTTGTTTGCCGTGCATGTGGAGAAGGGGAACTCCGGGGCGGAGGTGGCGGAAGTTCTCGTAGACGAAGCGGACCTGCGAAAGCGGGGTGAGCTTGCGAGCTGCGTGAGGGAAGGGAGAATGGGCTTACCTGCTTTCCGCTCGAGAGAAAGACGATCGTCTTCGTAAAGAGATGAGTCTTGATGAAGCTCCAAAGCACGTCGAGCTTCTGGTCCAACTCGACGACCATGTAGTGCTGCTCGAGGTTCTTGGGCGTCGCCTGAGTCGCTCCTGCCTCGTCCTCTCCTGCCTCGAGCTTCCCCTTCCCCTTCCCGGCTGCTACGACTCCTTCTCGAACCGCGACGTACTCGGGGTCGTGGAGAGAGAGGCGAGCGAGGTCCTTGATGGACTTGGTCTGGGTGGCGGAGAAGAGGAGGGTTTGGCGAGATTTGGGGAGGTTGGCGATGATGGCGTTGATCGAGGCGGAGAATCCCATATCGAGACAGCGATCGGCTTCATCGAGGACTGCAATATTCGGCGGTTAGCTATGCACAGGCGGCTGAAGAAGGGACGAACCAAGGATTTGGAGCTGATCGCACTCGAAGCCGAGCGTCTGGTCCATGTGCTGGAGAAGTCGTCCAGGCGTAGCGACGAGAATGTTCATCCGCGAAAGCCGGTCCTGCTCGTCCTTCAAGCTCTTGCCTCCGATTACGAGACCCGCAGAGAACTGATGGCGGTGGCCAATCTTGCGCAGGACCTCGAAGATTTGAACCGCCTGGAGCACAAGTCCATTAGCTCGGTGATCCTCTCCATCCCAGCGGCCTTGGAACGTACCAGCTCCCTCGTAGGACTAATCACCAGCGCTCCCAGCCCGTCCGTCGGCCCCCACTTCTTCCTCAACAAGATCTCGAGCACCGGCACCAAGAACGCCAGCGTCTTTCCGCTCCCCGTACGCGCCGCTCCCAGCACATCCTTTCCCTTGAGCGCCAGGGGCAGAGCTCGCGCCTGGATGTCGGTGAGCTTGGAGAAGTAGGCGGACTTGAGGCCTTCTTGGGTGGCAGAGGAGAGGGGGAGGTCGGTGAAGAGCTCGGCGTCGGTGCGAGTCTGCACCAACACAGGGTATCAGCTGACGTCCCACTGGTGACATTCCGGCTTCCGGGGCCCAGGAGCAGGCGAAGAGGAGGAACTCACGAAGCTGTCGACAGCCAACTCGAGGTCCTGCAGCTCGAGCTTGTCGCTGCGCTTCTTGTCGAGTCGAGGGTTGCGCTTTGTCTTTGGCTTGGAAGCTCTCTCCTTGGAGCCAGATGACATCCTTGAGGCGCTGGAGCGGGAGTGGAGACAGAGCTCTCTCAGTCTTCGAAATTTTGGCCGGGCGTTTCTCTCCGCCGCTCGCCCGCTGGGGCAACGGGGGTTTGGGGGTTTGCTCTCTCACTTTCCAAGACACAAGCTCCTCCAGACGCCGGTGGCGGCAGTTTCAGCGCCGAAATATCGCGAGACCAGCTCATTCGTTTCAATAAGCCAACTTCAGGCAGGTACCTCGCAGCCCTTCTCCTCCCAGCTCGACCGCACCGCGCAAGAGTGCCACCTTTGTCGCAGCTGCCGTGTCCGTCCGTAGCTCGGTGAGGGTTGCGAAGTTGAAGATGATAGTTTCGGAGGAGTAGGCGATCGTAGGTTGGCGGGAGAGAAGTCTGGTGAGGACGGTGATGGCCTGCGAAGGAGCAGCGAGGCATGGTCAGCAAGCTCTCCCAGCGAAAGCAACGGAGAGCGTACTTCTTGAAGTCGTGAGGAGAAGAGAAGAACGACAGCGAGGTTGTTGAGGGACTGCAAAGACGAGTTAGCTCGGAATCTAGCGCAATCCCCGAACGGCGCGCCAACTCACCTCCGCATCATCCTTGTCCTGCTCCACCAGCGTTCGCAATTCCTGCTCGGCTTCGCCCCATTCCCCCCTCCCAACCTTCCCCAGCACTCGAGCTTTCCCGAGCCTCCTCTCGTTCGTCGCAGCGTCGTGCTCCGCCAGCAAGGTCTCAGTCCGCGAGAACGAAGCGAGATCGCCTGTCGCAAGGTGCAGCCTGCATAGCGACGACAGGATGGCTGGGGACGTCCGGAAAGTTGGAGATGATTTGAGGAGCATGCTGGCGGACGCGTGAGCCTGCCCACGTCCTTTGTCAGCCAGCTTCGAGAGGACGCACGAAAAGGGGAAGAACGCACCTTCATCTCCACCAAAACGCCGCTCATGATCCCTCCCACTCGCTCAGCTCGTTCCCGCCACACCAGCTCTTGATCAACCTCGCCACGTCGCTTCGCGCTCCACATCTCCATCTTGACCGCACGCAGCAGATCTCCGAGGCTCTCGACCGCTATCTCGTGATCTCCTTGAAGACCCGGAAGAGTCGAAATGAGGACATGGAGTTCGAAGGGGACAGCGGGGTGGAAGAGTGGTTCTGGAGGAGAGCTGTGCGGAGCGAGGGTAGGGTCGAGGTAGAGCGAAGGCGGGAGGAGGCTGAAGAGGGCGAGGATTTCTGATTCGGCTTGTTCGATGAGGTGGAGGCGGAGGAGAGCTTGGAGGCGGAGGGTCCAGTGCTGCAAGGAGTCGAGTGAGCGGTGTCGCAGAAGGAGGTGGTGGTGGACGAACGGCAAGGAGGAACGAGGTTCGTTCGGGAGAGCCGTTGACGATAGATTCCTGGCAGTACGATGCGACAGCGCGCCATCCTCGTTCGCTCTGCGGAGGGAGGGTCAGCGCAAAGCAACGAGCAGCAGGAGTCGACGTACGATGAGCGTCTCCAAAGCCTTGCCCCTCCAGTCTCCCGTGAGGTCTCGCGAAGGCCTTTCTTGCGGAGGAATGTACTTGTCGACCAGGGGAGTCAAGCTATCCGTCTGTATTCGGAAGAGCACCGCATCAGCTGCCTCCTCCCTCTGCACACGCGCCGTCGGGAACGCACCATCGGGAGCAGCACAAACAAAGTCGCCGACGTCAAGCCAGGCACGTAGACCTGTGCCTCTCCCTCCACCCGCTCCTCCTCGTCCGGCACGTCCAGTCCCAGCCCGGGGTTCCTCCCCTGCCCATACAGTGATCCGCTGCGCTCCGTCCGCGTTCCCCCAACGAGGAACGCCGGTTCCTTCTTGAGCTGGTCCAGTGACTCTTTCAACCTATCACGGCTTCCGTCGAACTCGCCGTTGGCCAGTGGGGATCGCGAGGACGCGGAGGGCGGGAGCGTGCTGGTTGGTGCGAGGGCCTCCTCGTCCTCGGGTTCGTCGAGGAGGGAGAGGGCACGAGGTCGGCTTGTGCTTCCTTCGGGGAGGAGTTCGGAGGCGGGGAGCGGCGGGGAGAAGGCGTAGGCTTGGGAGGGAGTTGGAGGAGCTGAGCTGAGAGAGACGAGAGGGGCTTGGTCGGCGGTTGAGGGATCCATCGTGTCTGGACGCGGGAGTGGAGGCAGGAAGAGTTTGCGGTGCTCTTGTAGGAGGGCGTTCGGGGGCGCTGGGAGGGAGGAGCGGAAGGGCAGTCGAGGAGCGACGCGTCTCGCACGTCCCTTAGCTAGTCTGGCGCCCCGTCCTGGCTTGTCTGCTGCTTTGGTCCTCCTTCTCTCCTGTCCTAGCCTGGCCAGACCCTAGACCCAGCAGGTATCTTTGTGATCTGGCTCTATTGAAGGCGAACCCTGCTTGACTGTTCCGGTGCCTTGCTCGCTTCTCTCGGCTGATTCCAATCCTCAGGCCATACCCACGGGTTGCTGTGGTGTGCTTGCTCCGTAGATGAGGTGTTTAAGGACGCTGGAACAGCAGTGAGTGCTCAGGAAGGGCAGGAGTGGGAAGTTGTTCCAGGTTCGCCGTGGTGGTGTCTGGGAGAACTAGGGAGAGGAAGGGAAAGCGGAAAAGGAGGGATGCATTTTGATGTGTTCCGCTGCTCGCAATACAGGATCCTTCCTCTCTGTGTCAGACTGCCTCTCTCACTTGCTCCGCATTCCCCCCCCCCCCCTTCCCCCCTTTTCCTCGGGATTTGCGAGTACATAGCAGACTAGTGTGCCTCCAGGGTATTCCTCGCGAGGAGGGCGCCGCTTCCCCTCTCTCGCCACCTTGCCCGCTCTGACCTCCTTGTTCGCACGCGCAGAGGGGGGAGTGTTGCTCGAGGGATGTTTGCTTGGGAGGGTACACAGAGACTTGGCTTTTGCGGGTGCATTGCAACACGGGGCGTTCTTGACGGGTAGAGAAGTTGGGGCGCGAGCAATGTTGCGCGGAGAGCTCTGAGAGGGAATTTTGGCTCGAGCCGACGCTTGAAGCCTCAAATTCTTGTGAGAGTACAGCTACTTGCTCTTATCTTTAAGTTGTTCACTTGACGGTGCCTTGAACTCGGGCGTTGAAAAGAGGGTCCGGTGTGCGCACGGCTCTCCGGTGAGGAATGGAGTGCCTGGAGACTTTTCGTTTTTGGCCCAGCTGTCCCGAGATCCTGCGCCCTCCGACCTTGGCTCACTCCACACCTTCCATCCCAGTCCAGCATGTTCGCCCTTTTTGTACAGCGAATGTGTGGTTACCTAATAATGTACCCTCGGGGGAGAGGCCAAGTTGACCTTGTTGAGGAGGATGGGTCCTTTGGTGAGACAGTACGGGTGGAAGCGAGCGCGTTGGTGGGGAGAAGCCAGGGCCAGGGCTGGGCTAGGGCTAGGGAGAAGCTGGTGTGTGTGGGCGCGTACGCGTGCGGACTTGGTGATTTCAACGACAGTCGGTGTCTAGTCGGCAACTAAGGGAGCGGAACAACATAAGCCTGTGTGGTCTAGTAGTATGATTCATCCTTAGGGTTTTCCGAATTGGATGAGGTCCAGGGTTCAATTCCCTGCGCGGGCCGTTTGTTTTTGCCGGTCCTGCGTCTGTTCTTTTTTTTTTCTGACTTTGAGAGCAGGCTGCAGAGCGCAATTCTTGCCCGTTCTGGCTCTTCTTTGGAATCCCATTTGATAGGTTGAGTATCTAGATGTACTCATCTTTAGAACTGCAAAAAAGAGGCCGGTGGGAGGGAGAGGGAGGAAAAGCAAGTGGAAGTTGATGCAACTCCTTCCGTGCCTAAGCCTAAAAAAATTCCGTTGTGTCAAGCCCCTGCGCAGATTCACGGCGAGGGACTCGAGTCAAGCTTAGGAGTGGGGGAGAGGTAGGCTCGAGTCTCCAGCCGGCTGCATGCATAGGGACTTTTCTGGTTCAAAATACTAGTCTCTTTAGGAACCGCCTGGGGACTTGAGCCTGGGGGAGAGGTCAGTGGGGGGGCAAGGGGGGAGTCAAACGAAAGGTTCCCGTTGATGGGCTTGCATCCAGCTTGTGTGCCGTTGGTCCCACTCTTCTTGCTTGCTTGCTTGTCATTGCAGGAAGAAGAGGAACTGTTCAGATCATTGGCGCTCGCTCGCTCGCCTGCTCTCTCAAGTTTGCAGATCAAGATGCTGGAGTCTCTTCCTCTCTACAAGAGCAACAGTTATTTTGGAAACCGGAGCAAAGGTGTTTTGAGAAAACATGGGTTGAGACTGGGATCAGATGGAGCCGAATGGGATCTGCTCGGGTAGTCCGCGGATCACTAGCTTGTCTGCCCCCAGGAAACTTTGGATTGTTCCAGAGAGTTCAGCTCCTTCGTTTGAGCAGCAGGAAGAACCCTCAGCAAGAGACCAATCAAGCAGAGGAATCCATCACGGACTTGCCCGCCCGCGGAATGTGCTCTCTGGCCGTCGACCAGCTGTCTCAACTCTTAGCTGCTTCACCTCGCTCTTCACAAACAATACTTTCTTGCCATTCCCAAGGCAACTCTGCAAACAAACCACGTCGTTCAACCCGCTGCAGCAATGCAGCGAGACTGCAAACCAAGTCCCGCTGGAAGGCTCGGTGTTAAAAGAGCCAACACTAGAGCGGCCGGGAGGACAGGACCAAGGTGTGTGTTTGGTTACTGAGGT
>JANGFH010000231.1:0-35021 GCA_025758715.1 Glaciozyma martinii | reverse complement strand
CTAAGTAACCCTAACCCTAACTCTAAGTAACCCTAAGTAACCCTAAGTAGATCCAGCCCGTTTCCAGGAACCTTCGCCACCTCGCTCGCATCTCTTCTCACCTCGTTTTCAGTCCCAGCTCTTGATCTGCTGCGTACCAAGAAATTGGCCGTTCAGTAGGATCAAGAGGATTGGTGATCCAGCCTGAACGAGGGCTGAAATCCTCCCAAAGAAGAGAGGGCCAACACCACAGACCCGCTCAAAGAAGTTGCTACGGAAACGATGATTGCAATCTACACCTCCCTCATAAGATGCCGTTCGAGTAGCCCTGGAACAGGCTGTGAGAGGACGAATCAGTGCCGTTGATGCAGGCACCAAGGAGACAACCCACTCGTAAAGACGCGTAGAGGTCGCGACCGCTGAATGAAGGAAGAGCTTCTCGACAAAGTCGTCGACCTGAGACTGTGTGAGTGAGAGCTGGAAACGCTCTCGGAGTTGCTGAGAAGTGAGGTCGCCATTGGCAAAGCAGGGGAGTTTTGAATCTGCACCGCGCGCATCAGCCCGAGCGACGCGAACGGCCCGGAGAAACACTGACCCTTCTGCATGAGCTCGACGAGTGTGATGATCCGTTCGGCGTGCTTGCGTGCGTTGCGGAACGAACGCTTGAAGAGTGCCTTGAACTCGGCGTACTTTTCTCCCTCAAACCCGCCGAGGATGTCGATGTAGTCCTGCGGGAGCTTGAACGGCGCCGCCTCAAAGCCGAGCGAGCCAGGAGAGTTGGAGAGAAGGAAGCCAAAGTCGATGTCTGGGAGGGAGCCAGCGTCAGTCACGTCGTTGAGAGAAGAGATGGAGACGCACGAATGACGTGTCCCTCGCGGTCGATGAGAATGTTCCCGTTGTGCCGATCTTTGAGCTGGAGGAGGTAGCAGATGACCGAGTAGGATGCGAGCGACTTGATGAAGGCGTCCTGCGCTTTTCGAAAGGCGGAAGTGGTGGGGGAGCCGTACGCCTGCAGCCCGCCGTCAGCGACGCCCGCCCGAAAGAAACGGTTGACAAACGAACCTCGACGTAGTGATTGTAGAGCGTAAAGGACTTGAAGACCTGCGTTCCATCGGCCGCAGTGCGCGCGTAAGCATCCTTCTTGATCGAATGGACGGAGACGGCGTCCGTGATGGTCTAGCTCGCCGTCAGCGACGCTGCCCGGAAAGAAGGGAATCTCAAACGAACCTCGATCAAGCCTGAGCTCTCGGAGGTCACCAAGATGCGGAAGCTGCGAGAGAGAACCTCGTCAGCTCGTGTACCAGGAATGGACGAGCGAGAAGAACGCACTAGCGAACCCAGGATGGGCATTTTTCCTCGTTCCAGATCCGGCCAAACTCCTTGACGAGCTGAGAGGACGTTAGCGCTGGAAGAGGGAAAGAGAGGGAGGGACAGACCTGGATCGCAAGCTGCTCCTGACGAAGGTCGGCGCCGGTCTTGACGATGACGGAGATGACGTTCCAGCTTGCGAGATGGCCGTAGGGAGAGGCGGCTCGGATCCTGGACGTCTTGGACGCGAACGACTCGGCAAAGACGGCGCCTGCACAAACATCAGCATTAGGGAGGAACGCTGCGCAAGGGACCGAAAAGAGACGCACCCGAGGGGTCATCCTTGTTCACCGCTCGCATCACCACCGCACCATCCTCGACTCCCGACCCCGTCGCCCAGCCACTCCTTGCCCTCCCATCTTCTCGCATCCGCTCCATCCGCTCCTCCTCGAGGGCAAGCATCTCGGCCATGATCCGATTCCGAATCGCTGTCGCCTCCCCTGCAGCCAGAACGCGCTGTCGCTGGCTTGGTGGGAGAGGTGCGGAAGGAGAGAGGGTCGAAGCAGAGGGTCGTCCTGCCGGAGCGAGGGGTGGAGCGCCTGCAACCGAAGACGTTCCTGCGGCTGCTGACGCCGTATCGAGGGCGGCGACCACGCCAGTCGAGGATTGGCCGGCTTGAACGTCCCTACGATGGAACGCTGATGCCACCGCACCAAATCCAGCACCGACGACGCCTCCAACGACTCCTCCGATCCCAGCGACCGTCGCCACGGGCAAACCGACCAGCGTCCCTGCCGCTGCGGTGCCAGTCGCGATGACTCCTGCACTTTCCGCCTGAGAAGCGTCGAGCTGGGCGAGCATGATCGCTGCCATGCGCATACGCTCCGCGTAGTCGTCAAGGGAGATGACCTGTCGCGCCGAAACTGTTCGACCACCGGGTCGAGCGAGAGCGCGACCGGCCGAGGGGAGGGAAGGTCGAGAGGGGATGGCAGAGATGGAGGAGGAAGTGGGGGAAGGAGTGGGAGTAGGGTTTTGGCTCGCGGCGCGAGGTAGCCACGCTTGCTCGTCGACCGAACGGTTCTGAATTGTCGGGTCGGCGATAGGGGCCATAGGTGCTTCGTGAATCGAGATGTCGCCGTAGAGCTGCTCAACGAGATCGACCTCCTTTGGGGGCTCGACGGCCGGCGGGGAGGGAGGCACCTGGGCGCCTCCATCCTTCGAGATCGAGGTCGAGATGTCCCCACTTCCGCTCGAGTCCTGCCCTTTGTTCGACCCCTCTCCTTCCACTGACTCCACCGCTTCGCTCCTCTTCCCAAGCTCCATCCCACTCTCCAGGCTCTTCCTCCCCGCCTTGCTCCCCACCGCTCCACCCCTCGCGACAATTCCCACCGCACCTCCCGTCTCCCGCTCCTTCAACGCCCGTCGCAAATCCTCGACGTTCTGCCTCCGATCGGGATCAAAGTCAAGGTCCCCGTCCAAGACTTCGACGTAGATGACGAACGGAGCTCTGTCGGCCGAATTGAGCACGACCGACTCGCTCGGAGAGATCCTGACGATTCGAGCGTGCGCGCGCGTCTTCTTCCCGCCTGACTCGGAGGAAGGGAACGAGGTTCCCTCGCAGGCCATGCCGAGGCAGCAGCCGCGAGGAAGGCCGTGGTTGAGGACGGTGAGCTCGGCGCGGAGGGAGGAGAGTCGAGCGGGCTTGGGGACGAGGACGAGACGGGTCGAGATGTCTTGGAGGGAGCGCAAGAGGTCGAGTTGGGATCTCTGGGCTTGAAGGCGGAGGAGGTGGGCCAGGAAGGGTTTGGGGAAGCCGTAGCCTGGGAGAGTCGAGTCGGTCGGGACGGAGGAGAGTGGACTGGCGAGAAGGTACGATGCCGAATGCGTGGCGGAGGGTTGGGAGGTGAAGGGGATGGAGGGGGAGGATTGCGAGGTGAAAGAGGGGGAGGGGAAGGGGGAGGTGGTGCTGAAGGAGGGTTGGAGGCCGGCTTTTGGTCGAGGAGGTGTGGGACCGTTCCGCTGCTTTTCGAAGATCGAGGAGGACGAGGAGGAGAGGGGCGAGCGGGAAGACGGTAATCGCGATGGGAGGAAGGAGAGAGAATGGCTTTGGTGTTGGGTTGCGAGAGGGGAGGAGAGAGGGGAGGGAGGGGTGGCTTCGAGTCGAGGTCCTGGGAGGTAGCTAGGGGAGGTAGCTAGGGCCGGCTGCGTCTGGCTCCGCTTGGGTCCCAATGCCGCGACGACCTTGTTCTTGAGGATGCCGTTGACCTTGCCCGCTACCACCGGCGGTGCGGCCTGCTTGCCGTTCGTCGCGCTGGCAGCTCGAGGTGGCTCATCCTCGGATCCGCTCTCGCTCCCGCTCCCCTCCTCTCCCCCGTCGGCTGAAATTCTCTGTCGCTCCATCTCTTCCACTCTTCGTCCTTGCTCGACCGCAACTGGTCCCACCTCGAGTGCCAGCCCGGGCATCACAATGGACGCCGCCATGACGCCGAGTCCTACGAACGCCGCGAGCGGAGCGTTGACCTTTTCCCTCTTGCGCGGTGAGAGGGCGGATAGGAAGGAAGAGCTGGAGGTGGGAGAGGAGCTGGTGGGGATGGGAGGGTCGGTAAAGATGATGGATTGGACGCGGTTGTATACGCGACCGCAGACTGCGAATTGACTCGACGTGGGGTTGATGGCGAGGTCGGAGAGGAATGATTGGAGGTACCAGAGAGTCTGCAGCAACACACATGGGTTAGCAAGCAACTGGAAGGGCCAGGGGGAGCGACGCACAATGACAGCTACGTGCGGGTCCTCCTCGCACCGTTCCAAGACGAAGTTCTCGAGCGCGACGGAAGGTGTAGGGCGAGTGATGACAAGGTATCTGTAGAGGACACCGAGAGTCAGCTCCCAGGCCTGCAAGCGTCCTCCCAGCTGCTCCCAAGCTTCCACGTGCATCCCGGCGACTCACAGCAGCTGAGGCCAGTAGAACTCGACCTCTGCCGCATCAAACGACCTCAGAAGCTTTACGAGGTAGTGAGTGATGCCAATCGAATCGGGGTACGTCTTGAGATCTGCACAGGAGAAGTCAGCTCGAGCTCCACGCACGGCGCGTCTGTCCCCGGTCCTGGCTCCTCCTCCACCGCTCTGCCACGTACAGCCCCGAGCCCTGCGCTCTACCCTCGTATCACCAGTCCTCCCCCACTACCTGTGAACACGAACGACTCACAGCTGAGCGCGAGATGGACGTTGAAGAAGCTCGAGGCGAACAGCCGCAGGAGGAGCGCATGGCCTCCTCTCGACTCCATCGACTCGGGACGCCTGTGCCAGGTGCGGCGCTTTTGAGCTGGGAGGGCTAGGGAGGGAGGGACGGTCGAAGAGAAGCGGGGGAAGGTGGAGGGAGAGCCTCGAGTTGGGTTCGCGACTTGGCCGCGCCGTCGCGCCCTCGCCGACTCCCTTCGTCGAACTTGCAAGTTTCTGGGTTAACGAGAGGCAAAAAGACCAGAGCATAGCAAGGGTATATTCAGTTGACAAAGCTACACGAACCTCCCCTCACGCAAACGCCTTGCCAAAGTCGGCAAAGCTCCCATCTCCCTCCATCCCAACAGCCGAATCAAACCCTTCCGCCCAGCTAAAGAACCCGTCCGCGCCCTGCGACACGAGGACCGACTGAAAGAAGTTGGTGTCGTCCAAAAAGTGGTTCGCGGTCCCGCTCGCGTAAAGGGAAGGCGTCGCGGTCCCCGAGAGCGACCCGCTTCCCTGCCCCTGCGGCCTCCCCATCGTCGCGAACGGGCTCGAGAGGAACGAGTACGGCGAAGGGGAAGTCGGAGCTCCAGCGAGGGTCCCATGGAACCCCAACGAGTTGGCGTGGTTCGCAAACGGGTCGGAGCTCCCGTCCGCCGCCATTCCTCGCAGGTGCTCCTGCGCAAAGTCGCCTTCCGTCTGACTCGTCCCGCGCGAGTGCCCGCCGTCGACTGGAGGACCGACGCTCGACATCGCCTTCCACGACGCGAACAGCGCGCGGAGCATGGTTCCGCAGGTCGACGCCGCGTGCTTCGACGAACAGGTCGCCGCCTGGCAGTCATGGATGCTCTGGAGCATGAGCGTCTGGAGCTCATCCGAGTCGACGAGTTGGGCGAAGCGGGTGTTGGACGCCTTGACTTTGAGGAGGAAGACGGCGGCGTAGAGGAGGAGGAGGAAGTTGACGTCGGGGCAGTGGCGGAGGACTCCCAGCTCGGCGTACTTGTGGCCGAGGTCGAGGATCGCTTTGGCCGAGTTGATCGTCGTCGAGACGCACTCGGGGTCGTCGACCGCGTCGCCGTTGCGGAGCATCGTGTGGAGGGGGAAGGTGTTGAGGAAGAGTTTGGACGAGTCTGCGGCGCCGTTCGTCAGCTCGCGATCAACGAAAGGAACGAGAGGAACGCACAAAAGTAGAACAGAAGGTTGTTGGCGATGGGCTCGCCTGCGACGGGGCACCATCGTTGGCGCCATTCGTCCATCCTCGAGTTGAAGAGCTGCAGCGCGAAGAGAGATCAGCAAGTTGCTCGCCTCGGATCTCCTCCTTGCGCACCTTGAGCACGACAGGACTGGGCATTTCGTCGCTCGCCGACGAGAGTCCGTAGATGCGATCGCGGAACGTGTCCATGACTTGTCCGATGATCGATTGTAGCTCCTGGTGCGCGATGACGCCTGCGCGAAAGGACGTTAGCCAGCGCCTGGAGCGGGGGAATGGAGAACGTACCGAGGTCGAAAGGCAAGCTCATAGGGTGCAGCGGGATGAGCAGCGGCTTGGCCTCGTGAATCTGGTACGGTCGTCCCATGACTGCCGACATGCTGTTCGACGGATCAGCTCCTCCTCTTGCTGGCGACGCAGACGAGCGACTCACTTGCGATCAATCACAAACACCATCAACCAGGTTCGCTCCCTGTTGAGCGCCTCGCGCTGATCGGCCTCGGAGACGTCCTTGAGGTTGGCCCAGGGGTTCGCCTTGTTCGAGTTGTTGACGAGGTGCGCGTCGACAAAGGCGGGAGGACGGAAGAGGCCGAGCTCGAGACCCATTCGCACCGCCTGCGAGACTTCGTCAGTCTGCGTTCGAGCGCGTCAGAGCGAAACGAACGCACCATGCCAAAGTAGAGCCACGCGCGCTGAGGCCGGTTCTCCGCCTTCTTCGGCGCGTTGGTCCAAACAGTCAAGATCATGCAAGCCTGCACGCTCTCGATACTTCTCTCGCCGTTCGCGACGCAATCGACAAAGCAGTCGTGCGCCTCGTCGTAGCACTTGACGTGGAGGGTCGGGTCGGTGTGGAAGCGCGAGGCGACGGCGCAGATGACGGTGAAGAGGAAGGGGGAGCGGGCGCAGACGGCGGTGGCGGTGTTTTGGGAGGGGTCGAGGAGGGGGAGGTGGATATAGGCGTAGTCGAAGAAGCTGCGCCGCCGAACAAAGGGTCAGCTTGCATGCTTGGGAGCGAGGAGAGAAAGGAACGTACATCCTGAAGAGCTCGACCGCCGTTTCCGGATCGATGATGCCCTTGCTCAGCAGCCCGGGCGTCGTCTCCTGCTCCCCCTCCTCGACCAGATGCGTCCTCGTGACGCTGCTGAGCGTGAAGGCCTGAGTGATGCTGCTGAGGTTAAACGACGGATCGAGTCCGCTGATCCTCTGCCTCCCATCAATCTCTGCCGCCAGACTCGCGTCGGCCAAGAGGGAGAGCGAGTTGCCTCCTCCGTTGGCCGAACCGAGCGAGGCGCTGTCGACGGATTTGGGCGTCATGCTGACGGAGGGGAGGCGTCGGTTCCCGCTCGAGGGGTTGAGAGGGGAGAAGTGAGGAGATCCAGAGTGGGGAGAGTCGGCAGAGGAAGCGGGGTGGTGGTGGAAGTTGAGGGAGGGGTCGATCCGCGAGTCGACGCGCACGCGCTTGTTCTGCCCTCCGCCGTTCCGTCCCTCGCCGCCCAGCTCGCTCCCACTACTCGGGCTGAGTCCCTCGCCAGGTCCAACGCTGATCGACTCCCTTCGAACGGACGTGTTGGCAGCGTCGGCGGCGAGTCCTTCGGCGAGAGAGGCTTGGAGCTGGTGGAGAGCTGTAGGGTCGGGAGGAGCGCCAGAGTTCATCGAATGGAGGACGAGGGAGAGGGTCTTTTCGACCGTGCGGAACTTTTCAGCGAGGGACTGGTCGGTGGGCTTTCTGTGCGCGCACAAGGCGAGTCAGCTCTGGGGAACAGGAGAGGGAAGGGGGGTAGGGGACGAACCGAGCAGGACGCTTGCCGCGTTTGGACTCGACAAAGATGCACTCGTGTCCGCCTGTACGACAGCGCTTGCAGGGAGGATCGTCGGCTCCATCACAGCGGGTCTGCAATAACACGCGGGAGGAGGAGGTATGGTCAGCTCCCCTCGGCTCGCTCCTCGCCCAGGACCGCCTCTAAACGCACCTTGAGCTTCCTGCACGCCAAACAAGCTCTCCCGCTCCTGGGAACCTCGTCCACCTTGGCCCCCTCCTCGCCCTTGACCTCTCCCTCGCCATCCTTCTTCTTCCCCTTGCCCTTGCTCCCCTCCGCCCCTCCTTGCGAACCCAGTCCAGCGCTGGCCCTAAGCAGCTCGGGGGAGACGGCAATCTCGTTGCTGGGGTTGTACGGCGCAGGAAGCGAGTACGGGTTGTGCTGCTCCCGACCCCGGGGGCCGCCACTTGCTCCTCCTCCTCCTCCTCCTCTTCCTCCGCTGGGATTGTCGGGGTACCCCGTTTGCCACAAATGGTGTGCGTCGTCTTGCTGGTGGGACATGGGTGCGAGTGAGGGCGTAGAAAAGTGCAGGGAGGCCGAGGAGAAGGGGGAGTCACGAGGGAGAGGGTTTGGGCGGGCGAGCGTGAAGCGGTTGACCTGGGGGCTGGTCGAGTTGCTGAGGGTTGTCCTGGGGGCTGGAGTCGACTGTGCTTCCGTCAAGTTGTCTTCCAAGCGTGTCCTGAGCGAGAAAGGCGGGGTGAACCACTCAGAGGGAGGACTCGAATCTGAGACAAACTTCGGCGACTCTCTCCTCCGCGTGCTCGTCGGCTTCGTCCTCTTCTCTTGCAAGATGGGGCAGCGAACTTGACCAGTAGAGCTCGTTCAGGCTTGGGAGAAACCGAGCCAGCCAGGGAGTTCTTCCCGCAACGAAGGGAAACACTCTCGACGCTCTCGACGGCGACCTGCCGGCGTCTCGTCCTTCGCAAGATGCAAGGCCCAAGTCGAGGTTCGCACACTGAGAAAGGTCTACTGGATCTTGACCTGGTTCCCCGCCTGGTCTTCGGCCTTCTCCCCAAACACGTTGATATCCTGCGCGCGCACGCCGTCAGTCTCGTCCTCGCTGCACTGATTCAAGGCCAACGACTCACCCACTGAGGCCTGTAATCGAAAGGAATGTTGAACCGATGCCTACGCTCTCCAGCACCCAACTCGTTGATCCTGGCGACGTGCTGCTCGCTAAGCGAGATCTGAACAAAGTTGGAGGCGATGCGCGAGGGCGTGATGGACTTGGGGATGACCGAGTGGCCGCCGACGGAGCCCCAGGCGATGAGGACTTGAGCGGGGGTGGCGCCGATCCTGTTAAAGGGGTTAGTGGAGTCTTTTGGAGAGGAGGAGGGAGCGCACTCTTCCGCGATGGCGATGATCTCCGGGTACTCGAAGAGCTTCTTGGCTCCGACGTTGTTGTTACCGAGAGGAGAGTAGGCAGTGATGTGGCTGCGCAGGTCAACGAGATCAGCTTGGAGTTTGTGAGGGAGAGAACGAGTGAAAACGTACATTCCGTGCGCCTTGTGGTGAGCTATGAGCTCGGGCTGGATGAGCAGAGGGTGGCGCTCGATCTGGTGGACCGAGGGAGTCACTCCAGTAGCCGCGGTGAGAGCGTCAATCTGCGAGTGATCGTTCGTCAGCGAGCTGCTCGCGCAAGGAGACGGGAAGTGCGAGGAGCGGTGAAGGGACTCACGGCAGCGACGCTAAAGTTGGAGACTCCAACACTCTTCACTTTGCCCGTCGCAAGGAGCTTGAGCATCGCCTTCCAGGTGTCGACGAGGCTGGGTCCATCGGGTCCAACATCGAGCGACACTTGGGGGATGCCGTTCTTCTCGGGGGCAGCAGGGAAAAGGTTCTGCGTGAGGTCTCCGTCGGGGGAGAAGGCAACGGGCCAGTGGATGAGGTCTGCGCGCGCAATTAGCTTGAGCTTGGGGAGTGAAGGTACGAGGAGGAGGACGCACAGAGGTCGAGGTAGGTCGTCTCGAGCTCCTTGAGGGTATCGTCCAACGCCGCCTCGACGAGTTCGGGGCGGTGGGAGTTGTTCCAAAGCTTGGAAGTGAGGAACTGCGAGAGGAACATGACGCCATCAGCCCCTTCCATCTCGTCGACTCGAAACCTCAAAACGAGAATGGACTAACGAGCTCCTCGCGGGGGACGCCGGCGGCCTTGATCCCTCGAGCGATCTCCTCCTGGTTCTGGTAGATCTTGGCGAGGTCGAGGTGCCTGTCGGGCCCGGAGGAGAGTTAGTCCGAGCACTGCTGAGAAAGAAGGCTGCAGCGCACCTGTAGCCGGCGCGGACGGCGGCCTCGGTCGCGATTCCGACTTGGTTGGGGGCGGATTGCCTTTGCGTGCCGGGGTGGTTAGCTGGGTCGATGTGGAGGACGTGGAGGGGACTGACCAGGTTCCGAAGCCAACTTGAGGGATGGGATGTCCTGAGTTGAGGGTGATTTGGGCGACCCTGCACGGTCAAGGGTTAGCAGCTGGTGCGGCGGAGGTTTGGGTGCAGCTTAAATGTTGTAAAAGAGGAGAGGGGAGAGAGGAGAGAGGAAGAGAGACAAGAGGGAAGGTAGAGAGAGGAAGAGAGACAAGAGGGAAGGTAAGCCCTCTCCTCATCCGGCCCGCACGGCTGCACCTCCGCCGCACCTCCGTCGTAGCCAAGTCTCCTCCCTGCGACGACCTTCTTTCCCTTTCCGTGCCCACGCTCACAGGCCGTACGACGCGTCCCTGCGCGTTTCTTCCCCTCCGCCACCCCCAACCAGCTCCAACTGAACCCAACCCGCAATGCTCCCCTGAAACGCGTCATCGAGCTCTTCTCCACGCTCCCACGCCTCGAGAGCAGGAACTGGGGTTGCTGAGCGTAGCAGAGGATGACGGAGCAGAGGGGTGGGAGAGGTTCAAAGGCCGCCGGAGCAGTTCCGCGCGCGTCCAAGGTGCGTCCACGAGGAGAGGCTGCAGTGAGGGGAGCTCGAGGCTTGACGGCTGGGAGCTGAGCAGCTACGCCGAGCGTTAGACTTGGAGAGACTTGTGCAGCGTCTCGAGTGGAATCAAAAGTGCTCCACGAGAATCTCGAGCGAAAGAGCTCCTCTCGAACAGCCGCTGGCAGTTCCTCCCTTCTCTCCTACCTCCCACTCACTCCAACCAGCGCCGTACGGCCCAGGATACGACTTACGACTTATGAACTCACTCACGACTCATTCACGACTCTCACGACCACGACTCACCCCCTCGACGACCCGCGCAATCGCACAACAGCCTGGCATCCATTCCTCGCCGTCTCTCCGCCCCAAGCCCTCCGCACGCCAATGGCCCCACTCGCGCGCCTAACTCTGCACACCCCCGTCGTCCTCCCGAAGCTCAACGGCCTCCTCCCACCTCCCGTCCCTTCCCACCTCCCCCTAGCCCCTCTCGGCACCTTGGCCTTCTGGGATTTGGGAGGGGGTCGCTCGTACCCAGACCCTGCAGCGCGTACGAAAGAGTGGACTGAGAAGGGCGGGCATCGGTGGAACGGAGAGGAGGATACGGTTGGATCGTTTGGGCTCGAGAGTGGGGGAGAGGAGGGAGTTGGAGTGAGAGTGGGCGAGCGGAGGGTGTGGGTTGCTAGAGGGACTATGGTCTGCAAGGCTGCTGGAATGGGCGAGGCGGGCAAGGAGGGGATGAGTCTCTGGTGGAGCGCTGGGGATCAGGTGTGGACTCTAGGGCTGATCGGGTGCGTCTTCTTCCTCTCTCCCGCCGACTTCGAGCTGACCCTGCGACAAAGAGCGACGACTGCAGACCTCACCGCCATCCACCGCGTCCTCCTCTTCCTCCCTCCTCTTCCCCCTCCCAAGCCCCAGCGCCACACCCTCCCGCGCACGCTCCCCACTCTACGCAACCTCGGCCCCGCTCCCTCGACCTCTTTCCCGCACCCAAGCTACCGCAACTCGCTCGTCCTCCTCGACCAAACCACCAACGAGATCCTCTCCGTCCTCCCCCTCTCCACCTCCACCGCCGAAGAAGCCCTCCCGCCAATCGTGGACCTGTCGCTCGAACCGGACCCCGTGCGAGGTGCCAAGCTCGCGGCGCAGGTCGATGAGATTACGGCTACGATGTTCCCGGGACGGAGGCTTGGAGGGGACAGGTCGATGGTCGAGAGGGATGGGGGCGAGCAGATGGCGCAAGGTGGCGGCGTGGCGATGAGTGGCCAAGGAGGGGACGCGGACGGGGTCTACCTCGCCCTCTCCGACGAGATCGCGACGACCGCGAAGTATCGCACGACGAGGGAGGAGCGTCAACTGGCGACAGAGGACAGTACGGTCGGCGAACGCACCCTCGAGCGTCGCGAGATCGGTTTCGCGCTCCTCGACGCCTCGCTCGGCTCTCTCCGCCCTTTCGAGACCAAGCCACGGCGCGAGCGTCTGCCACAGCGCGCAGACGCTCGCGCCGTCGGCTTCGCGTCCCAGACGTCGGAGCACTCGCTGGACGCCTCGCTCGCCGACGACGAACCCTCGACTCTTCGCCCGCACTCTCTCCGGTCCATCTCGTCGAACCTCCGTCGCACAAGCCTCGAATCTCGACCCCTCTCGACGGTTTCGTTCGCGAGCATTGGAACGCAGTTCTTCGAGACGGCTAGCGAGGGAGGTCGCACGACGTTCGGGACCGCGGTGGAAGGAGAGACGGAATCGGACAGCAGGCGAACTTCGAGCGCGACCTTTGCCAGCGACTGGACGGAACAAGGTCGTCCGATCGTCGACGCGGTCGAGATTGACGTCCAGCCTGAACCAGAGGTCGACCTCACCCCTCGCCCTTCGCTCCTCATCGACCACTCGCTCGCGGCCGCGCCCGTCGAAGACAACGCGGTTCTGTTCCAGTTTTTCGGGGAGAGTTCGACGATTACGGCGAGGAGGGTTAGTGGGAAGGAGATTGGGGAGAGGGGGTTGGTGCCTGCGAGTGGCGAGGCCGGGTGGGAATGGATGGACGTACTCGGTCTTGGAGGGGTGGTCAAAGGGTTGGGGAGCTGGTTTGGGGAATGGTGGAGGTACGTTCGCTCTCTCTTTCCGTTATATAGGGTTGAACTGACGACTGTGTAGTGCATCCTCCCCCTCGTCGTCGACTTCAAGCTCCTCGGACTCGACTCCCTCCTCCTCTCCGATCTCGTACTTCTTCCCAACTTTCGACCCGACCTCTCTCGCTTCTACTCCTCGTCCTATCGCACGCGGTGGAGGCCGCGCGAATGGGGAGACGACGAGCAGGTTGAGCGTCTTGTTCTTTGACGAGGAGGGGTTTGGGAGGAGGGCGTATGTCGAGGGAGCTGGAGGAGGAGTTGGGGGTAGGATCGGAGGGTGGTGATTCGTTCTAGCTCTATTTGTTGTGCTCTTTCGTAGATTCTCGTTCCCTAATTCACCACTTTTTTTGGGAAGAAGGGAGCGGGAGAAGTAGCACTTGGCGAAAAAGTAGCGACTTCGAGTTCCCTTGCGCTCAGAGCGAGCTGGCTGGCTGAGTTCCTCCTAACACTCTAACCCAGCGATGTCGTCCCGACTTCGAACTCTAGTCACTCCAGGCGCTCTCCCCTCCCCAGCTCCAGCTCTCCCAACCCGCCGTCACGCCTCGTTCGGCGCCTCCGCCTTCCGCCGCCTCCTCCCGACCTCTCTCACCTCCACCCGCTCTGCCACCCCCTCCACCCCCGCCGCCGCCAAAGTAGAAAGCGGACAAGGACTGTACGACCTCGCGGTATTGGACGAGGAGGTCGTCGAGCGTGGGGAGGCGAAGAAGTCGAGCTTTGTGCGTTTCCGTCCTCTCTCTCTCCGGCGCGAGGAAGCAGCTGATGCGCGGGATTGGGACAGCACAAAACGAGTACGGCCAACTTCAAGACGAGTAGAAGAAAGCTGAACGACCTTGGGAGGTTGATTGCGGGGAGGGGAGTCGATGAGGGCGTTTTGCAGTTGAAGGTACGTGAGGGAGGTTCGGTGTGGGCAGCTACGTAGAAGGCTCGGGGCTTGCGAAGAATCGTGGGGAGGAGTGGAGGAGGGTGAAGCTGATCTGGGAGCTTGCTCCAAGGACAGCGGAGGTGGCTGCCGTGAGCGAGTAAAGGTGCCTCGACCTTGTTGTCGATTTGCCCACCTCGCTCCTTGCAGGTCCAATCTCGCTGTCTTGGCGTCATCGCAAGAGTACTAAGGGGTGGAATGTGGTGCGACGACCCACTCCCAGCCAAGAGCTAGAGTCGGCCGAAGGATTCTTCGTTCCGGCGTCGTTCTGTGCCCCGAGAGGTGTCGTACCTCATTGGATCCCTTCCTGGCGGGATCAAACGCGCTAGACGTACGGGAGAGCTCACAGGCAGCATTCTACCTCTTCATTTCGCTCAGGTTGTGAGGCGTGGACCGCGACAGCTCGGAGCTTCCACTTCGCACCACGTGAGGTGCCAACCCTGGCGTTGGCACCTTGTCCTGCTGACGTAGGAGATAATCGTTCCGAGCACTCAGTTTCGGTCGTACAAAAGTCCAGACAGCGCGTGGCGCAGCAGCGCGATGAATCGCTTGGACTGGAAGCTTGCGCGCGGTGCTTCGCCTTGAACACACGTCGTGTGTTACGCAAGGGCGTGCTCCGCCAGGTTTCGAGCTCCCAGTTGTGCCAACGGCCGGAATCGCTAGACCTCTCCTCCCCCGCTGCTCGGCCTCTCTCAAGGACCAGCTCAGCCGCCCGGAAAGGAGTCAAGGCCATCTGTCCGAACCTCTCCCTCGCGCAGTTGTGGTGCCAACGCAAGAGCTTTCGTACCTGACTGTACTATGCGAGTGGTCGTGGTCTCGACAGCCGCTTGCACTGCTTTGCAAGAGCTCGAAAGGTTGAGGGCAGCGGTCGCGAACACCCTCGCCCGCCTCTCGCTCCGGGTTCAAGCTCTTTCCGCCCGCGAAATACGACGCTAACTCTCTTACACACCCGCAGGTCTCGCCCAAGAAGCCCGCATCCCGCCTCCTCTCCATGCTTGCCCTCGCTCGTGACCACGCGATCGCCAAAGGCCTGAACCGCGACAAGCTCGTCATCGGTCCGTCCCTCCTTCCCTCTTCTCTCTCCTCTCGTACTCACTCGTCGCGCAGCGCAAGCCTGGACGACCCAAGGACCTTCTCTCAAGCGACTCGACATCAAAGGACGTGGTCGACGAGGAATCAAGCATCACCCGAGCTCCAAGCTCCATGTCCTTTTGGCGGAGGGGAAGACGCATGAGGAGCAGCGGAGGGAGAGGAAGAGGGAGGGATGGAGGATGAGCTGTCGTGGGTTGAGTGAGGGGGATGGAGTGGGCATTGGGCGGAGCAGGCCGATTATCAATGTTGGAGTCGGGGGGTGGAAGTGGTAGATGCAATCTCAGGGATGAACAGGGATCGAGAGACTCTGCTTTGTGAACAGACACTGCTCTGTGAACAGAGCCAGCGGTTGGGACGACGCCGATTCGAACAAAACGACTTGCACTGCGCGACCTCGCTCTGCTTGATGCTACTCCCGTCCCCCCCCCACCTTTCTCGCGTCACGAACTCCTCTCGATGAACCTTCGTATCCCCGCCAGCGCCTCCTCGAGACCTTCAAAGATTGCGGGCCCCGGAGATTGCTGATGTGTCGGATGGGGAGCGTGGGGAGGGATATTCGCGGTGGAGATCGGGGTGGTGCTGCTGATGCTGGGGAGGGAGTTGGAAGAGCTGGGAGGAGGAGCGTGCTGGGCGATGGATTGAAGGCTGCGCGAGTGGATCAGCCAGGTCGCTAGCGAAGAGCGAGAAGATGGGCGCACTGCTGGATCCTCCAGCGAACGTCCTCCTTGTGGCGTTTGGGCTCGAAACAACGCGAGATCTTCTTGCACGCCGGTCCGTGCTGTGCGAAGAGAGCCAGGATCTTTGCGTCGTCCTCGGGAGAGAAGGCGGAGGAGTTGAACGCGGCTGCGAAGGTCTCATCAACTGGAGCGAGGAACGAGGAGAGAACAAAGGACCTTCGCGAGTGGCTTGTCCTTCCTGCCCCAGAGCATTTCGCAGACGTTTCGGCTCGCGTTCGCCAAAGCAATCCTCGTCGGCAGCTCCCTCGTCGTCAGGTCGCCTCGAGCTGTTCGCAGTCGGCTCCGCGCCCTCACGCTCGTCGACCTCGTCCTCAGCAGCATCCCAATCCTCCGCCTTCCCTTCCCCGTCATCTGTGCTGATATAAAGCGACTCCTCCTGACTTCCGGGCTCCTGGTCGAGATCGACCACTGCGACCACCCTGGATCGTCAGCTCTCCCTCCCTCGATGCCGCTCGGAGCGGCCACGACAACGCACCTCGTTTCTTCCTCAGCTTTTTCCACCTCGAACCTGACCGCGGAAATGTTCCGTCCTCTCTCGAGCGGCCCAGTCCGTCCGTTCCCTCCCCGACTTCCTCGTTCGCATGAACGAAATCAGCTCCGCATCCTGCTCGTCGGTCCATCCCCACACGATATGAACAATGCTGCGTCCTGCGATACCGTTCTCGAGCTCTGAGGCTCGGATCTTGCTCGTAGCGACGCTCCTTCATGAGACGTGCGCGAAGCGGTCCCATTCCCCGGGGACGGAGAGGTTGCGACGAAGGAGAGGAGCTGTGTGTCCTGAGCGGGAGTCCAGCCTCGAACGCGTGGAATTGGAGGAGGTGGAGCTGGGAGAGAAGGAGGGGGAAGGGTCGGCGCGCTGGGGTCGAACTGGAGGAAGGATGGCGGGAGTCCAGGCGAGCCATCAGTCCCTGGTGGTGCCACTGTGGCGCTGGTGCAGGTAGTGTTGGAATGAGGATCTCGAGCCCATTGCGAGGGGAGAGAGGGGATTGGATATATGTTGGACTTCGTAGATTAGAACCTTGGAGACGAGTTGGACCTTCTTCTTTAGTTGATCCAAGCTACGTCTCAGGTTAGTGATAGCTCGACGTCCTTTGCAGTACACCTAGTTGATCCAAGCTACGTCTCAGTCTTAACAGGTAGTAGTCTGTGCCTTAGACTCAACGGCTGAGACGGTCTTCGAGAGCGGTCCTGCAGAAGAAAAGGAGGGAGAGGACGAACTCGAAGCACTCCGCGCGAATCGAACAACGACAACGCTCTTCTTTCTCCCTCTCTCCGCGTTCCCTCAAGCCAAGTCGACTTTGATGGATTCGAGTTCTCCAATCGTACGGCGCTCGATCAAGTCCCCGCCCAACGACTCCCACTCGCCATCCGCCTCGCCAGCTCCTGACTCCTCCGCGGCCTCCAGCGACGCCGAAGCTCCTCCGGTCGTGCAGAAACGAAGCGTTCACCCTCCAGCTTGGACTCCCGTGATGGATGCTAAGCTCCGAGCGCTCGGGAAGCGGAAAGACGTGAGCGACGGGGACTGGACGAAGATCTCGAGGGACCTCCTCAAAGGCGTCTCGGCGTGCAAAAAGCGTGTGGCGGCGCTCAAAAGGGGTGAGTCGGAGGAGAAAGAGAATTTTTTGGAGCTTCACTGGCCCCCGCTTGCAGTCCCGCCGGGCGAGACTCCTCCTCGCGGCTGGAACGAGGAGCAGGAAGCGGACTTGCGCGCGTTCGCTCGCGGACGCCCACCTCTCGACTCTGGCACAATTTTGCAGAGGAACACGGCCGTAGCGTCGGCGCGTTCCAGGCCCGATGGACGCTGATGTAGAAGACGGGACGTGCGTTCTTCCCATTCGTCGCCCTGGAACGCTCTTCTGAACTCCTCTTTTCTCGACCGGAACAGGCGCAGCGTTGGATTCTCGATCGCCGCGCGTCAAGAAGAGCAAGCCCAAGAAGAAAACTGGTACGCCTACTTCGTGGTGGGTTGGGAACGGGAGCTTATTGGAGGTCTAAGCTTCGCAGCGAGCGAGAGCGAGAGCGAGTACGGGAGCGGTGGCGAGAGCGACGAGGACGATTCGGAAGAGACGCTGCCCTCGAAGACCACGAGGAAGTACTACCTCAGGCAGCTGTCGTCGGATGAATCGTTGTTCAGGACCGGACACGAGGAGGAGCACGAGGATCACGACGAGAGTGAAGAGGCTGTGCGCGCGAGGTTTCGAGGTGCGCTTCCTTCGAGAACTGCAGGAGACGCTAACTCACCGATTTCGTTCCAGCCAAGTGCCAACGTCTCCGCTCGGATGTTCAAAAGTGCCGCGAGCTCGAGGACGAGGACGAGGAGAGCATCGACGACGCCGGAACTCCGGACAACGGTGCGTTCGCTCCCACGTTCCTGTTCCACATGGCTGAATCGACCTACGACGCAGACGAGTACGACGAGATTCCTTTCGCGCTTTCGGACGACGTCAAGCTGCTCGAGCTCTACGGCGCCTGTGGGAACAGGCCGAAGTCGATCGCTCGCCAGTTCACGCCCAAGCGCCACAAGGCTCAAGTCGAGGCTCGAATCAAGCAGTGCGTTTCTCCCCTCCCCCAACGAGTTCGTTGATCTGACGCATTCTCGTCGTTAGTCTCGAGGACTTCATCGCTCTCGCGGCGCCACACTTCCCCTCCGCCTTCCCCGACCTCTTGGTCGCCCTTACTCCGCGACAGGCCTCGTCTCTCACTGCCTCTGCGAGCAGTTCGCTCACGGAGGCTTCCAAGAACCGCGCTGAGAAGCATGTTCTCGAGGACGACAGCGAGGAGGGAGAACTTCCGGCGAAGCGCACGCGGGCTTCTTCGGAGGGCTTGAGGAAGTTTAGGAAGGAGTTTGGACTGCCGGAGGATTGGGTCGGAGGACAGAAGTAGGCGGTGTAGCGTTCTTAGTGTGATTGTGTGTGGAATTCGTTGCTTGGAAGGAGCTCGTCGGTGAGGGGAGTTTGGACTCTCGCGTCGAGTTTGCTCTCTCGGTCGCGCTGCCCTCGTCGCTTCCATGGCGATTACACCCACTGCGTTCCCTTCTTCTTCACTACCACCATGCGAGCTGCTACAAGGACGAGAGAACCGACGATGACCATCACGCCCGAGCAGATCGCAGCTCCGGTATAGGACCCGTTCTGGTGCGTGATGATGGCGCCGGAGATGGGAGTTCCCTGCGTTCGAAGAAGTCAGTATCAGCGAGCGCTCTAGGGAAAGAAGGGAAGGAGGAGAAGGAGGGGGGAGGGGGAGCGAGACTCACTGTCAGCGCTGCCAAAGCGACGATCAGGAACGCCATCGCCATCCGAACCCCCAGCTCGTCCATTCGCTCCGTCAAGCTTGCGATGCAAGCTGGCATCATACTCACGTACGCACCTCTGCGTTCGCACTACATCAGCGAGCGTTCCGGAAAGGGCAAGCGAGCAACTCACGAAGCGAAGCCGAAGAAAATGGAGAAGGCGATGATTCCTGCTTCCGAAGTTCCCGCTTTGATCCAGACGAAGATGAGCATTCCCGAGGCGAGACAGTTGGGCTTCACGACATCGTCAGCCCTGCTTCGCGAAAGCGACGGAAGGAATGCTCACGATGAGGACCGTCAAAGGTCCGTACGTATCTGCCAGCCACTGTGCTATCGTCAGATTCCGCGCACGCTAGGAAAGGAGTGAACGGACGTTGGGAATCAGGCGTCCGAACAGCGAGGCGGCGTTGAGGATCGAAAGAGCGTAGAAGGCGAGGTCGCGATCAACGCCGTTCGCTCGTGCGTCTGCGTGAGACGTCAGCTGCTGCGTTGTTGCAGGAAACAAATGGCACACAGGATTGGAGGTAGAAGAATGGCGTGTAGATCCCCCACTGCAACGATGCGAGATCAGTGACCGAGCTCGCTGGAGGAGCGTTGAACGACGCACCATCATGATGAACGTCCCTGCCACGAAGAGAGAGTACGCTGGGTCCTTGAACACCGTAAAATCGATGAACGTGCCCGTCCTCCTCGGAGGTAGCCTCGTTTCGATCGTCAAGCAGGCGATTAGGAGCATCCCCACCGTCAAAAACGCCGCTGCGCCCTCGTTAGCCTTCTCCTCGAGCATGGGGCATGGAAAACAAACATGCTCGCACGCCCCAAGCGAACCCGACGCTCGAATTGAAGAGCTTGTTGAGCAGAAGGGGGTAGACGACTCCGCCGATCGAGCTTCCGCACGCTGCGATGCCAAGTGCCGTTGCTCGCCGTGTTGAGAAGTGGTGTGAGATGGAGGAGATGGCGGGGACGAAGATGATTCCGGCTGCGAGCTGGGTTCAAGGGGGTGCTCAGCGTTCGGGCGGAGGGAGTGGGAGAAAGGACGTACCCCACAACCGACGCCTTGAGCCACGAAAATCTCGGCGTAGCTTGATGCGAACGAGAGGCCAAATAAGCTGAGTGAGCGAGGTCAGCTTGCGAACGGTGAGGAGGGAGACGAAACGCACCTTGCGGTGTAGATGACCGTCCCTCCAACGAGCAAATACTTGATGTATCCAGCGTCAAACGCTTTCCCTGATACTATAGCACATGCCAGCACCTAATAACGTGGGCATCAGCATCTCGCACGCCGCGTCACTGACCAGAACGGGCTCACCATCGCCAGCTGCACTGATCCGATCCAGGATATATCGGCCGGAGCCTTCTCGGAGAGCTGATTGAGCTGATAATGTGCTTGATACACACCAAACGCGTTGACGTATCCCCAGGTCACGAACGAAATACAAAAGGCTCCTCCGACGACGCTGCGAGGACGGAGAGTTAGCTCCCATCTTCAGCCCTCCGCAATTGTTCCCATCTCCCCTACACCTAAAGAATTTAACTACTCACCTCCAGGCTCTCCAGCCCCCATCAGGATACTCCAGCACCTTGCTCGGCTCCCCCTCCATCCCCTCGACCTCCTTGCTCCCATCCAACGGCCCGCCCGGCAAACCCGCCATTCCAAGCTCTACATCCCCATGCGGGCTATTGTCCTCGTGCAGTCTGCCTCCCTCGAACGGCAGCTTCTCCGGTAGCCGAGTCGGCGAGGATTTGGGTGAAGGTGGGGAAGCGATGGTCAGGTCGGCCGAGGAGGACGGCGCTGGGGAGGGCGCGGTGGGTTGGTGTGTAGGCATGCTGGGGTGCGTTGGGAGCACGCTGTCGACGCCAAAGGAGGAGCCGGTGAGCTAGGAGAACTAGCAACAAGGGGAGAAGAAGCAGCCGCGGTCGGCAGGCCGGCAGGAGAGCGTCGATTGCGGACGGACGAGTCAGTTTGCGTCTTTCTGTTGCGAAACAGTTCAGCTGGGAGCGCAGGGCAAGGAGCAGTTGGGCGTAGCAGGGGAAGAGAACTTTGGCCGCGCTCTTCGACACGAAAGATTTGAGCGAAGTCCGAGTTCGGCTCGTCCTCGCTCTCTTCCTCGAACCACTTCGTCGTCAACAATGTCTACCGCCCCGTCTCCAGCCCAGCAGCCTCGACCCGTCAAGGTCGAACGCGGAGGAGTCGAGCGTGCGTGTTTCTCCTTGCAGTGCGTGCGAGATCCCCGCTGACCTTGCCTCGCAGCCGCCGCTTCCAAGGCCGCCGGCACTCGCTGGCTCATTCTACTTCTCTGGTTGATTATCGGCGTCCTCACTATCGTCCAGACGGCCCTCGTAGGCTATCAAGTCGCCACGAGCAACAGGGCTCTCTCGAGCACGAGCTTCGCGAACGAGTGGTACGATCGACTCTGGTGCGTGCTTCCCGAACAAGTGCGAGGGACTCGGAGCTGACGTCGGGGGGAGTACGCAGCTTCATGCTGTTCACCTCCAGCTGGACGCTGTTCTACTTTGTTTTGCAATGGGCGTTCAGCGTCTACAGTGAGTTCTCCCCTGCTTTGCTCCTCCCAGACCTCGCTGACTCCTTGCTCCCCCGGCGCAGTCTCGCTCGTCTTCACGTTCATGACTTGGATCTTCTGGATCGTCGCGGCTTCCCTCTGGCAGTGAGCAGGATCGATTCCACGCGCGAAGAACCTTGGAGCTGATCGTCTCGGCGGCGCGCAGGCTCATCTACAACAACAGCCCACTCAGGACGTCGGGATGTACCCTCCGCAGGTGCTCGAGGCTCTCTGCTGTTAATGTCATCGGATGGACCGAAGGTGCGCTGCCACTCGCTTTCCAGCTGGTTTCGATCCGAGCTGACTCCCCTCCCTCGCAGTCGCCTTTACGTCGCTCCTCCTCTTTGCCGTCATCGCGCACTGTTTTGCCGATCGTCGCGGGCTGTCGCTTCACAGGAGGGGAGTCAGGAGCCTCTACTGGATCTGAACGCGAGGAGGAACGCCGTCGTCGCTTGCTTTTTCTGTAATTCGCTTGTCGTCAGTGCCAGACGTCCTTCGCAGTCCTCGTTCAGAGCTTCTTCTTCGGAATTACTTCGCTTCATCCTCTTGGAAACGTGAATCTAGAAGAACCGAGGCTCCCAACTTTCCTCTAGGGCGTCCAGCCTCCGCGGAGATAAGGACTCGAAAGCCATCTCACTCGGACGCCTTTCGACTCTCTCCCTCCTCGCAAAATGTCGACTCCCAGCAGGATTGAAGCTGTTACTGCTGCTCGTGAGCCTCTCACTTCTCTTCGCGAGCCTCGCTAACCCCCTCCTCCACAGTCCCCGAGGCTTCTCGCTCGCGTAGCGCCTGGGTGATCCCGTTCGTCTGGGTCTTCTTAGGCTTCCTCGCCGCCGCCCAAATCGGGCTCACGGCCTACCAGATTACACAAAGCACCATCGGGGACCGCCTCAGCGCCACCTGGTACGACTGGCTCTGGTGAGTTTGTCCAAGGCTCGGTGGTCTCGCTCTCTTCCAAACTGAGGTCGAACGACGCGCAGTTTGATGCTCTTCACCGCGAGCTGGACGCTATTCCTTGAGATCCTTCACTGGGCCTTCACCCTCTACCGTGCGCTCCCTCGGTCCTTCCGCAAGCCTCGCTCACCACCTCGCTCGCAGTGGCGCTCTTCTTCACCACTCTCACCCTCGTCTTTTGGGCTGTTTCTTCGGCCCTCTGGTACTACGTCGTTGATCAAGTCCCAGTCACCTGCCTCCACCACCGCCAGAGCGTCCACTCTCGCTGCAACCGTCTCAAAGCGATCGACGCAATCGGGTGGACCTCTCGTGCGTCCTCTTTCGTTCGTTCCTGCAAAGAAGCAGAATTGCTACTCGCAGTGGCGTTGGTCTCGCTTCTGCTCCTGGGAACGCTCTTTTACTGGTGGAAGGACCGACGAAGGTTGAGCTACCACCAGCGCGGGCTGAGGGGGACGTATTGGTGAAGAAGAGGAGGCGCTGAAACGAGCGGGAGGTAATTTCAGTCGATTCGCGGAGGAATGGAGGGTCACCGGTTAGGTCAGGCGAAGTGCGAGAGAACGGTGCGAGCATCAGCAGCGTCGCAAGACTACGAGCTCGGTCGGAAACGGCAGTGGCGAGCACGTCTCTCAGAGCAGCGAGCTTCATAAAATCGCCCCAAAGGCACAGTCGGGATAGGGAGCGAGGGCCTGCATAGCAAGCCTGCTGTCAGCAGCGCCGCTCAACCCGGCACCCTGAGCTCGCCTGGACTGCGCAGAGCTTGTGGTGCTGCTCCCAGTCCGTAGTTGACGAGCAACAGTCTTAAAGCAGCGCAAGAGAGTCAAGGAGGGAGAAACAAGGCCGGAAGCAGGCTCGCTGTCCTCCAAGGCGCGACGGGAGCAGAGGGCGACGTCGGGGCGTTTGACGAGTTCTGAGAGGATCGAGCCCGTTCAAGCTCGCAGGTGGTACGCGCGGTGGCAGATTCCTGGTAGGCTGCAGCAGACCTAGGAGTGGAAGCTGCAGGTGGGAGGGAGGGAAGTGGAACAGGAAGAACCTCCGCCGAGTTGTTTCGGAGCGAATCCTCGTTCAACTTCCTCCCTTGTCCAGGACGCCGTTCAAACAGGACTCGACAGTCAAGGCAGCCAGTTGCCTTCGCCGACCTCTGTAGTGCTGGCCAACCAACACTCCCCATCCCAATCACCTCGCCAGCCTCGAAGGGGGTCTGATTCCCCCTCGTCACTCGCCGAATCTCCTCCCAACCTCACAACCGGGTCGCAAGGCGCTTGAGTGAGGGAGGGCGCAGGAGAGCTATTCTACAGGGCTGTTGGGGAGGTGGGGAAGGAGGTGAGACGGGGCGGTGCAGCAGGACGCCTGCTGTTGGGGTCGGGGCGCGGGAGCGGGTCGGTTTGCAGGAAGGGGCGCGGCGTGAGGGGTGCCAGCGTGGTGCTGCTGGATGGCTGGAAGCACTGGCAGCAGCACTGGATCTGGGCCGGGCGAGCTGGTCTAGAGGGAGGATGGCGAACGTGCCGGTCGAGTTGGGACGAGGGGGTGGGCCCACCGCTGGCCAGGACGAGAGGGGAGAGACTCTAGCTGGAATGCTGAAATCTAAACAGGTCTTCCTTGGACCAGCTCACCATCGCCCGACCGAGGACGTCCTCCACTACGCCAGTTCGTCGTCGCCGTCTGCTCTGCCCTCCTCCCTCTTCTCCATCTGCGCCGAGGTCCAGTTCTGCTCGTTTCTGCTCCCACTACTCCACCCACGTCTCGCTCACTCCCTCTGCAGGCGTCGACTGGACGAACACGTCGCCTTGCTCGCGCGCTGGTCGAAAACGCTTTAAATTTCGACCCCGACAGGATCGACGCCGTCGCCGCTTCGCCCCGCGACCGCTCTGCCACGTACTTACTGACCTGCTTACTACGCTTGTTCGAGTCACCAGACCACCTCAAATTATTGACTGTGCCTATAAAAGGCAGTCCTGGCTCGTTCCCTCTCTCCCTCCTCCTCACCACTCTCCCTCCCTCCAGTTCCAACTCTCGACCTCGACCTCGACCTTCAAGAGTTCAAACATCTACCAGCTCAACCTCGATCAACCTCAACCCACTCGTCGACCTGGTCAACGCTTCCTCCAACGGTCGCCAGCCTCCGTGCGTTCCTCGCCTTCTCTACCCCTTCCCTGTCCCCCAGCTGACCCCTCCACCGTTCCAGTCGTCTGCCGCATCCCCGGTATCGGTTACCTCGCTCTGTCAAGCTCTCATCAACCCGTCAAGCCCAGGTACGTCGTGACACATACCTCCTCCTCCTCCCCAGCTGACCCTCCCCTCGCTCTCTCTCCCCTCAGTTCTTCGACCCTCGCCCGTCGCTCAACACTCTCGAACCCTTATCCCCTCAAAACCTTCAACCCCTCAACGTCAGTTTGTCCTTCCAGCCTCCTCAACACCAGCATTCCTCGGGTGTCGGGCCAAATCAAATTCGTCCCAACTGACACGCCCCATTCGTTCACAGCTCGACATGGCTCCCATCCGCACCGCCCGCCGTCAAGCGATGAAGATGGTTTTTACTCCCTACGCCGCCAAGGAGATCGAGCGGTTCCCCGGCAAGAAGGCGCCTGTCAAGAAGCTCAGGCTCGGAAGCAAGTCTGGTGCGTCTCCCGCCTCCTTCCCTCGTCCTCTCCATCCCCCGTTGCTGACTTTGTGGGAACTACAGATGCTTCCAAGTCTTCCGTCCCGTCCTCAAGCTGCGCTCCAAGCCTCGAAGGGAACTCAGGTGCGTCTTGGCTTCGGACGCTGCGGCTGCTCGCGAGCGCCCTGCTCGCTCCAGGCGATCCAGGGCGGCACCATTGCTACCTCGGCTTCTCACAAACCCTGGCTCAGCTCGTCAACCCTCGTCCGGCTTCCTTGTCGACGAGGTGAAGCGTGTTTTTGCCGGGGTCTTCGAGAAGCTGATGACAAAGTGGAACGCCCTGTCGACGGAGGAGAAGCTCGAGTTGTGGCGAACGGTTCGTGTTCAGGTCTGGGAGGTCATCGCTTCGAGGCAGGGACCTGGTGAGCTGGCTGGCCAGGCGAGGGACGTCGTCGTGCCCACCGCGCGCGCCGCAGCTCTCGACGAGGTGTCGAGGCTCGCTGGTGTCGCTGGGACGGCTTTCATCGCTTCGCTGACCGGTACTGCTCCCGCTCCTGCCCTGCTGCTCGTGCTCTCGCTGCCTAAAGGGCTTCTTCGACCGCACGACCTTCTCTTTTCGCGTTTCCCGAGGTCGTCTTTCGTGTTTGCCGTCGTTGCGCTAATTTCTCTCCCTTCCTCAGATCCTCTTGAGCTTGGTGTTTTCTCCCTCGCTCTCCCTCCTCCACTCCATCGCCGTCCTTCTCTCCACCCCACGGCCACTCTTTGCGCATCCCCACTTCTGCACTCCCCCTCGCGGCTTTCGCTTTCAAACCTGTCCTTTTCCGCCTGTCTACGTGCCCAAACTTGATGTTGTACCGCCCCCCACCCCAATCCAAAAGGCAGCTTGTCGCCACTTGTTTACCAACTCACGCGCGGCACACAGAGAGAACGAGAGCGATTCGAGAGCCTCAGAACGAACCCCAAAAGCCGTCGCCACAAGTCCTCTCCGAGCACGCAGGTCACCAAGCTCGCTGAGACCGTCCAAGAGCAGCAAGCTAGCAGATCTCAACCCCGGGTGAACCAAGAACGCACAACCGAATTCCAGCAACCTCCCCCCTTCACCGACCCGCAATCGCTGGCGCCCCCGCTCCTCCCCCTCCTCCAAACATCGAACCCAGCATATCCATCATCGCATTCCCTGCAGGCCTCGGCGGCTTGATCCCAAAGAAGACCGTCCCAAGCTCCTGCGTCGACTGCGGAACCTCATAAGCTCTCCCCTCCCACACAGCACGAACAGCCGACTCACCTCCTTCGCCTCGGGCTTCTTCAACCACCCGACTTCACGCTCATACCTCGCCACCAGCGCCGTCCAGGAACTCCTTCCCTTCCCCTTGACCTCCTTCATACTCCCATCTGCCGCCTTGGTCTTCTCGATCGACTCTCCCGCCCCAGCCTGGCAAGTCCGAACGGCGAGCTGAAGGAAGTTGAGCGAAGCGAGCTTGGTGACGAGCAGCTCGTCCGAGATGGTGTCGGTCTTGGCGAGTGGAGTCGAGGGAGGGGGGTAGGGGAATCGAACGACGAGGAGAGTGGGGTGGGCGGCGAGGACGAGGGAGAGGAAGTGGGAGAGGAAAGTGCGTGCGGCGAGGATGGCTTCTGATTCGAGGTAGCTGCGCGAGGAGGGGTTAGGGAGGAACGAGAAGGGTGGAACGGAAACGCACCTCAAAGCACCACGAGCAGCGTAGCGACCGACTCCAGCGACGCCTTCGGAATCGAGCTTTGACCAAGCGAACATGGTGTCGGCGAGCGTGCGAGCCGCGTCCTGGGTCGGGCAAACAAGAAGGTGCATCGAAGCGAGGTGGTAGTTTTGCTCTGCGAACATCATCAGCTTGGCGTCGCAGAAAGGCGAGCAGAGCTACTCACCCTTGAAGAGGACCTCTCCCAGGTAGCCGTGGATCGCAGCGTCGCCAGCGGCTCCCGAGCCAGTCTTTGCGGACCATCTGACGAGGTTGGGTTAGCGGATTTGAACGGGGAGCTGGGAAAGAGCTCACGAGAAGACAGCGTCGGTGAGAGTCTTGCGCCAGGATCCAGAAGGCCCAGTGAGCGCGATGAGCTGGAGGACTTGAGCTGGACAGGGGAGGTGAGTTAGCTTCCTTCGTCGTCTGGAACTGCTCCCAGCACCCCAGCATCAGGACAAGAGCGTAAAGCATATCGCACGGCGACCTCCCAAGAAACCTACACTGCAGCGCGATGTGACAGCTTCTAGGTCTCAGCGTCGACTGTAGAAAGGGAGCGAGAGAGTCCGCCGGACCGCCTGGCGTTCCTGGCTGAGGACGGTTCGGCACGCGATAAGTTCGACGGAAGCGCAACGCTTTTTAATCCAGTCCACTCCCTGGTCCCAGCAGCGGCTGAGGAGAAGCCTGAGCTTCCCCAAGCGGTGCTGGTGACCCAGGCGCGGGACTGGATCCGTACGTCCAACGCGATGATGCTGCACTTCCCAAGCCTCGCCCCCAAGTCCGTATACAGCTCAACGGGCGCTTGCAGCCTCTTATCTCCCAGCAATCTCTCACGACTGTGTCCTCCTCAAGCTGAGCTTGAGGTCCGACACCGCCGAGAGCAGGAGAAGAGGCGTGCTGCGTCTCGCCTTCCTTCGCCTCTCCATCCTGATACTCCCAAACACGCCCAACAACCGCAGAGCAGACTCACCTCGCTGCTCATCCCCACACTCGACTCCCCTCGCCTTCCACACCTCGACGAGGTAGGTCGCCAAGTCGACTCCGCTCCCAACCTGTCCCTTCTCCAGCAACCTCTTTCCCGCTTCCCAGAGGAGGTTGGCAGCCTCGGTGGCCTTCTTGTCAAACGTGGTCGAAGCGGGTCCAGTGCGGGAGGAGAGGAGGCGCGTGGCCGTCGTCCGGGCTTTCTGGTGCGCCGAGTAGAAATCCTCAGCGTCGAGGAGAGTCAGGACTGCTGCGAGTGCTGGAGAGGGAGTCGCCATCGCTGCTGGGCAGGTCGGCGCGGGGTTGTAGAAGTGGGGAGAGGTCAACGAGTGACGAGGCGCGAGAAGGGCAGTAGACACCTCCCTCAACCTGTGCGTCCTCTCCTCTCGCTGCCGAGCTCTTCACTTTGAACCGGAGCGCAGAAGGGGAACTTTGGAGGCATCAGAGCCACCGTACCATCGGAGGAGAGCAGGTTCGCACCGAATCAGCGATCCCTCCTCAGGTCCCTCCAGCCACACCGACGAGAGGAATGCTCCAATGCTGCAATACAATGCCATCTAACGATCACTCCCTCCCGAGCTCCACCCGACCGTATCCCCCAAAAACTCCTCGTCACTCTCGCTCGTCTCCTCCCCCAGCACTCCCCCACTCCCGCCCCTGATCCTCCCCGCGCGCTTGAGCGTCCCCATCGAGTACCTCCTCCTCAGCATCCCCTCACTCTGTCCCCTCCCCCTCGGATCCAGGACGTCCGAATCCTCCGTCTCGTCCGGCTGGTCGCCATTCGGAGCGCCGGGGAACCCTCGACCCGACTTGTTTTTGGCATTCTTGAGGCCGAGTCGCGCGAGGATCTGCTCCCGGCGCTTCTGAGGCGTGGTGCTCCCGTTCGCTTGAGGCTTTCGTGGAGAGTAGGGCTTGAGGGAGGAAGGTTGAGCGTCCGAGTCGTCGGTGTCGTTGGAGGGAGTGACGGCGGCGGGAGAGGGGAGGACGTCTTGGATCGAGCGGTGGTGGGCGTCGAAGGAAGAGGCGCGATGTAGTCGAGAACCTTGGAGCTCGAGTTGGCGGTAGATCTCTTCGCGCCCGAGGTCGATCTGACGTTCGACTCTGCGCGAGGAAGCAAGGTCAGCACGACCTCCTCCAGGATGCAAGGAGCGAACGCACTTCATCCGGTTTTCGATCATCTTGATCTGCGCGCCGAATCGTCAGCTCCATCCCTCGCTCGTCTCGAACGAAAACGCACCCTCGGCCACGTCACGCCCTGACCGACCCTAATCATCCTCGCCAGTTCCTCCCGATCCGGATCCGTCAGAATCCTCGCCCAATCCCACACTGCAGCCCCATCAGCTCCGGTTGCCACCCCTGAGCGACGAGGAACTCACCTCGCGACTTGGGCCAAATCGTCACCGTCCCCTCGAATTTCTGCAAGAAGACGGCACTCCAATTCTGTCCTCCCAATTCGGGAAGCAGTTCCAGATCCCGAATCACCTAGCGCACGCTCATCAGCCCATCGCCCACCGCGCTCCCAAAACATGGACTCACTCGAAAGTTCTTGGTGAGCTCGAGCTTGAGGAACTGCTCGGCGGCACTGAGGAAGAACCCGCCGCGCCATCCCTTGCCGCTTCGGTGCGAGACAGGTCGACCGGGTGCGCCGCGAGGCGCAAAGTGGAAGAGGTGGATGTGAGCTACTCGAGGGCGTCAGCGAGTGCGACGAGGTCTAAGAGAGGGGACGCACGATTGACTTGCGAGACGATGCTGAAGTTGACGTTGTACAGCAGGTGAAGAGATTCTGGGGGGTAGAAATCGTCAGCGGAGGTTAACGAGTAGCGAAGGAGAGGACGCACGAAGAGGGATGTCGACGCGCAGGCTTCCATCCTTGTGCTTCCCTTGGAACTCCCAAGGATGAACACAACCCTCCTTGTCCTTCGTCATGAGTACGACGGGGTTCAAGATGCCAGGAACGGCAGCAGAGGCGATGACTGCGCGGTGAGAGAGATCAGCTTCTCGCCCTCGAGAGCAAGGGAGACGGCACGAACCAGCGGTGTAGATGACGCAGTCAGGAGCGGTGAGGTAGTTGAGCAGCTTGGTGGGCGAGTGCGTATCGTAAGGAATGACTGCGAGCAGAGCAGCATCAGCTCGCGTCCTCTGACCTGTCGACGACGACGACTCACCAGAGATATTGAGGATCCTCCCCGTCCGTTCGTACGCCTCCTTGAACGTCATCGACCCCTGCACACCTTGATCAGCTCGGTGCACGACAGCAACAGTCGAGAAGAGCTCACCATGCAGAAGAACGACGCCTTGCGAGCCCAAGCCAGCGTGTCGAACCTCGCTCCAGTCCTATAAGCTCGCATCGCCCAGACCTGCGAACTGCCATCAGCTCCGCTCTTCTACCCAGCGCAGGATTGAGCGTACCCTAAAGGGTTCCTCGCACGCGGTGATCCGGTCGGCGAGAGCGGGAATGAGCATCTCCTTGAGCTCCTCGTCCGTCCTCGTACAAACGAACGCAGCAACTGCGCGAGCATCAGCCTCAGTCAGCGATCGAAACGCAGAGGACGTACTGATAGCTCCCGCCGACGTTCCAGTGATGACCCTCGGCAGCAATCCCGCGTCCAGCAGAGCTCTCGCGACGCCAAAATGATCTGCGCGGCGTCGATCAGCCCATGCTAACGCCTCAGGACGAGCTCAGCTCACAGTACCCAAAGCTCGCTCCCCCACTCAAGCACAGCGCCGACGCTCCGAGGTTCTTCGCACTGTAGCGGAAGAAACGAGCCTTCTCCTCGACGCTCATGACTGAATCAGGTGCACTCCTAAGGAAAGCCACCGACGTCGCCACTGCGCGCAACGCATCAGCTCCTTCCCACGTCGACAACAAAAAGGGACAACTCACCCTCATCCACGTACTCCTCCACAAGGTCCTTGGTCCCATAAAACGTCTCCGAGTAGAGGTGGAAGCTCTCCACTCCCGCAAAGTTGCTCCTCAGCGCGACCTCCAGCACCGCGCGCACGCCCTCGACGTCGTCCCTCTCCCTCAGTTCCCGCAGCGAGCGCAAGACGCGTCGAATGAGAGCCGAGTCGTAGTAGGCGTTTGGGGCCGAACGTTTCCAGTCGGATAGGCGAAGGTGGTTGTCGAGGTTGACAGCGGCTTCCTTCCACTGCGAGATGGGTCAGCGGAGTCTGAGGGAGGAGGAGTCGACGGACCTCGTCATAGTTCTTGGCGTTGCGGAGGAGTAGTCGCAGTCGGCCTTTTTGCCCTCGCCCTGTGCTGAGCGTTAGTAGGGGCTGGCAAAGAAGCAGAAGTGAGCGCACAGGCTGAGAAGTACTCGATGACGTTGACGAGCTGTCGAACGACGAGGTAGCTCAGGAACTCGAGGAAGATGATGGTAAATATGAGGCCCTGTTTGTCGCTGATCAGCCGTTGCTTTCGTCCCAAGAGACGGAGCCAACTCACCAGCAGAGGCCATCGCGAAACGTGGTACGCCCATCCTTCTCGAACGATATCGCGCCGCCGTTTAGGTCCTCTGCGAGACTCGTCAGCGATCGCACCTTGAGCTGAGCGAGCGACGTACCTCCGCACACGCTCCTTGATCGGCGCAAAGTCGGAGACGGCTCGAATCTTTTCAGTGGGGTGGCCGTCTGGGAAAGCGTCGCTCGGCTCGTCAGAAAGTGCCTGCGCAGGGAGGTGGCGAGTGGTCAGCATGCTGTCAGGAAGGAAGTCTCGTAACTCCCAACGCTTGCTCTCGCTCGCGATGAAGGACGGACGGAAGGCGAGACCGTACTGCCTCTTTCCCAGTGTCGCGTCGGTCTCTTGAGCTGAGAGACGAGGCTCAAAAGCACCCCACAGCCGAGGATCGCTCTCCGACGCTCGAAACACATTCAAGCCTCCGAGGACGATGCGTGGGAGCTGTCTGCTCCTTCAATCACAACCTCGGCAAGGAGGCTTCGACCACGGTGGACGCCATCTCCGCACCTCTGCACGCAGAGCACCTTGTCTCCTTGCAACCGGCCCGCGTCAAGCGCACGCGCGCAGGTCAGGTCGGAAAGCGAGGGGAGGACCGCAGCCACAGCTCCCTCTTTAAGCTGAGCTCCTGAGGGCTCTTCCTAGCGGTAGCCTACCAGTCATTCTTGCTCCAGCCCTTACACCGTTCTTCGCCCCACGACGCTCGTTTCGTGGCAGCTGAAAGACGGAAGGTCAGAGCAGTCGCTGGTAGGAGACCCTCGCCGTAGTCCAGCACAGGCCTAGCACAGCACTGTAGCTTAAGCCACAAGGTGCGCCTGGTTCCCTGCACTTACCGCCACCCAGTCCCAGCTCGACGCAGCCAACCCCGACCCGCCCCACCTCCTCCAGCTAGCTCCCTCCGCAACCGCACTCGGGAGACTCACCCTCTTGAACACCTCCAGATCGTCCTCATTCGCCCAGTTCCACTGCATATCCCTCGCGTGCTCATCCAGCTCCCTCTTCCTGCGCGCCGTCGTCGCTGAGGAGACCGCTTGGGGCGGTTGCCGAAGGGAAGGGATCGGAAGAGTTGGTGGCTGGGATTGGGCGGAAGAGGAGGAGGGTCGTGGAGGGTTGGCGAGGTCCATCTTGGCTCAGGAGAGGACGGTGTGTCGAGATGATGAGGGTTGGGAAGCGATCGGACGAGTGGGAGAGTTCTGTTCAACGATTGGAGCTACCGCGGTAGCAAGTAGTCTTGAGTCGTCCTGGCACTAAGTTGTGCGTGTACTGTGCTCTCCAAGCGAGTGGCGAAGGTGGCGGCGAGTGGACGAGAGCAAGCCAAAGAGCGGGCGCGACGGGAGCTCCAGCGGTTCCTCTCCTACCAAACACTCAGGACTTGGGCTCGAGACTCGAGGACTACGGTACTCTGTTGTGCACAGTCTAGCAGGTACGTTCGTTCGTCTGCGCGTGGACTAAGGCCTCGTTGAGCTGACCTCGCTCCTCCCAGGCAGCTCCCAGCTCCTCCGCGTGTTCCTCCTCCCGCAATGGACGCCTCTCCCCCTCGAGCGTCGTTCCAGGCACTCCCACTCGAGCTCAAGGCTCAAAAAAAATCGTCCAGCTGGCGCGGTACCAAGACGAGGCCTTCACGGCGCGGAGGAAGGAGGCGACAGAGGCGCAGACGAAGGCGATGGATCAGCTGAGGCTCGAGTGGTACGGGAGGATTGTGAATGCGCTGTTCCACGTCAACAAGGAGCTCAGCGAACTGGCGGCCGCCTTCATCTTTCGAGTGAGTCCCTCGCGCGTTGCGGAATGGAAGCGGGATCTCGGCTGAGTTGCTCTCTCTCTCTCCCAGGACCTGCACGCCAAGTGTACCCTCTTCCCCGCCTTCCAGTTCAGCATCCTACACCGCTACGGTCGCTTCTTCCGCCGAGTTTATCTCAACAGCGCCACTCCTCCCGCTCTCGACTACACCCTCTCAACTCTCGCCAGCCTCCAAAATCTTTGCGAGCTCGTCATTGACCCGGGCGCGATGCGGACTCTCTTTGGCAAGACTAACAAAAATGGCCTCTTTGGTCCTACGAGTGACGAGGCCGTCGACTACAAGCGATCGGCGCTTCGAGCATTAGGACGTCGAATCACTGGTCTCGGGCAGCTCTCGCACCTCCCCAAGGAGGACGCCTCCTTCCTTCGCCAGTTCCCCCTTCTCAAGAAGCTTTCGACCGCCTGCTATGATAGCGAGGTGATGACTGCCGAACGCGAGGCTGGGGCAGTCGATTTCGGGGCCGTCCTTTCGACACTCGCTCGCCTTCAAAAGCTGGAGCTGGCGACTTGGAACAACCCGCTGTCGGAGAGTCCACGGCCCTTCCAGACGGTGATCACGACGTGGATCAAGAAGGATTGGGCCTGCGCGTCTTCGCTGCGCTATCTCCGATTCGTCACCCGCGTCTTTCGGTCCTCCACTTCCCCTTCTTCGCCACTTTCCCAAACCTCACCCAACTCGACATCGAAGTCACCAAGCCTAATCTGGACATCGACCAGCCAGATCACCCTTCCCCCTCCTTCCCACCTTCCCTCCGCCACCTCACCCTCCGCGCACCCAACGACGTCGTCATCTCCCTTCTTCAACTCTCGCCCCCACCCCCTCTCTGCATTCTCACAATCCACGTCACGAATCCACGAGACGTCAACCTTATCACCTTCTGTCGCTCTCTGATCCCGTGCGTCGCGGCCCTCGACATTCCCTAGATCCGCGGGGTACAACACCTCTTTGCCGAGCTCCCCTCCCTCCGTACATTCTTCCTCGACTGTAATCTCCCCCTTTCTGACTTTTACGACGTGGAAGATCAAGCGCGGGAAGGAAAGTCGTTGGCCCTGGACCGAGAGCAGGTGACGTCGAACTACGTCGACGAGGCGCGCACGACGCTCGAGTACGGACTTGCGAGGCTGGAGAAGGTTTCAACGATGAGGGACGTGGAGGGAGCAGCGGAGCTGGTTCGACTTCTGGAGCTGCTGAGGGCGAGACTGCTGTTGGAGCTGGATTGAACGATGGTGCGTACTTTCTCTCGAGCTCGGGGGACACTCTCGCTGATTGCCTTCTTCTTCTCGCAGCGCTGGTAGTGGTGGTACGTCTTTTGGTCGTACTGGGAGGGGATTGCTGACGTCGGTTCGTCGCAGAAACGCCTTCGCCGTCGCCCAAACCGTTTTGAGACTTGTTCTTCGCGTCGACCGACCTCGCTAGACATGACCCATGCTTGTACGCTTTCCTCACTGCGGTACTTTGCAATACACTCGTCCAAGAAGCACGCCTGCGAATCGAGAGCATCCCCGATCGGAGTCCGCGAACGTTCTCAGTAACCCCCGCTCAAAACAGCTTCCAATCCCTCCCCAAACGTCCATTCCAAAAAACTAGCCCATCTGCCTCTTGAAATCCCAAGCCCCAACCATCCGAATCCTCGCCGCCGCCGCTCCCGCATCAAAAGGTCTCGGCGGGGGGAACTGCTCGCTAGGCTCAAAGTTCCTCGTCGGCGCACTCGGCAACGCCAGCACCAACGGCGGCGAGGGAACTGCATACCCCATCAGCTCTCGTCCCGTCGCAGCGAAAAGAGAGGGGAACTCACTCCTAGACCCAGCGTTCGAGCTCGCTCGTTCCCTACTCGGTACCGGTGCCCGCATGCCCGCGTTCGAAGGCGGAGGCGGCGCATGCCCCATCGGCGGCGGCGGAGCCCTCCCGGGCGGTCCACCATTCATAGGCGGTGGCGGCGCTCTCATCCGTGGACCGGGTGGCGGGTAAGGAGGCGCAGGTGGCGAAGGTGGTGGCGGGGCTCTGGCGGGCGGGGGAGCTCGTGCGGGTGGTCCTGGCGGGGGAGGAGGGTTCGAAGGACGAGTGGGGAAGCCGGAAGCTGGTCTCGAGGGCGGAGGCGGGGGAGCTGCGATCGACGACGCAGGCCTCGAAGGTGGAGGCGGGGGAGCTCCAGATGGCCTTGAAGGCGGCTGCCTTCCGACCCAGGCCGGTTTCGCTGGTTCCTCCTCTTCCTCCTCGGACGAGTGCGCGGGCTCAGGCGTTGGGATCGGCCGATGAGGTGGGGGAGGCATTGATGCGCGAGGAGGTGGGGGAGGAGTCGCTCGAGGAGGCGGGAGTGCGGATCCAGGTCGTGCGGGTGGAGGAGGAGCGCCTGCGTGGTTCACTGGTCG
>JANGFH010000229.1:0-41767 GCA_025758715.1 Glaciozyma martinii | reverse complement strand
GGATGGGACGGAGAGGAAGAGGGTGCGATGGGCGATGGATGTTGAGGGTGTGGAAGGAGTGAGAGAAGGAGAAGGGCAAGGAACGTGCCATGGCGCGATAGTTTGGTGCCCAGGGCGATTCGAGACTTGCGATAGAAACTTTATTCGAACTGGACTTTGAGCTCTACAGGACAAGGAGCAGCAGCGGTGAGCGCATTATCTAGAGTACGAGGAGCTCAGAGAGGCAGCACACGAAAAATCCTGGCCTCCAGCGAGAAAAAGACGATCCCAGCGAGCGGACTGCGAGGGGGTGCGCAGATCAGAACCGTTTGTGGAACGCAGATTGTACGCAGTGGAACTGACAAGGCTATGCGCTATGCAAGCTGCGAGCAAAAGGCAGGAGCAGGAGCTGTAAAGAATGGAAGCCAGGAGCGGCGTGTTCCCAGAGATCGAGGAACGTTCCCAGTCCTCGCTAAGCCAACAAGGCAGCAGCCGTGTAGCCGTCTACGACGAAGTACAAAGTAGGGGGGAGCGCGGGGAGCTCGAGCTTGTCAGTCTCAGTAAGTCCCGGAAGCGGCGTCGCGTCGCGATCCAGGCACGAAATGAGCTCCCTGTCTCAGCAAGGACGCGCTGGTCAAGGCGAGGTCAGGAGCAGCAAGAAGCAGACCTGCGTTACTCTAAGCAGATTCCTCTCCGTAGAGCAGAGAGCACTGCCTCGCCGCCGTCGAACCTGCATCAGTCCATTTTGCTGCGAGGACCGCTGTCGGCCACCACAGTTCGTCCAAAGAGACGCATCAGGTTCTTCCGCCTTGCTTCCTCGATGGAGACGTCGTCGTCTTGAGGTAAATCGAGGCACACCGGCCGATGAGCCGCTTTCCAGTCCTTCCCTTGACACTGACGTTGCGAAGGTCAGCTAGAAATCGACGAAGCGGAGCAGGCTGCGGCGGGAGAAGATCTCACAAAGAGGCTGCAGTACTAGAACGAAGTCAGCACCATTCTGGAAGGACGATAGGAGGAGGAGAGGACGCACAGAGACCTGCTTGCATCGTGCACACCGCTTGAACCGCACTGGCTCCTCGTCTCCCTCCTTGTGGCTCTCGAACGTCCCACAGCTCGCACATGCATTGCACATCTCCGGCGCAGGAACCAACACCTCCACGAGCGGGTAGGAGATGAGGCCTTGCTTCGACGACACGCCAGTTCTGCAGACACGATCAGCTCCCTTCCACCACCCAAAGCTCGCCCTCGAGCCCAGGAGCTCCACAGCAGCAAGAACTCACTCTCGCACCACCCCTGCCTCGACGAGCTTCTCCAGCAACCCCTCGTTCTCCCCTCCTTGCTCCCCCACCTTGCCCGCCCCGATCTTGAGCCAGATCCTCACGCGTCCATTCTCCGCCAGCTCAGGGAACGGGTCGGCCTGAACGAGCGCGTTCACGATCGTCCATTGGCGTTCGTTGGGCGAGGAGGTGGAGAGGGGGGTTGGGTGGACGAGGAGGTATGACGCGCCTTTGCGCGCGAGGGCGAGAGTGAGCGGCGAGGTGAGGGGGACGGAGGGGGTGGAAGGGCCGGCTGGAAGGGATCTTTCGGGGAAGGGGAAGGTCTTGATCGCTAGACTCATCTTTCGAGGGGGGGAAGAGAGAGAAGCAAACGGCGAAGTTGCGGCTTCGTTGGACACGTCGCTCTCCCAAGCCTTTCTCGCGCGCAAGGGACCAGATAACCTACTGAACTGCAAGCAAAAAATATAGAACAACACTGTAGATACCCCCATAAAGAACCCAACCTCAACCTGGACGAAGAAGTCAGCAGCTGCGAAGCGACATGTCCGAGCAGCACTCACCAGACATCCCGCTGCTGCTCGAAAGCTTCGCGAGTCCCTCCATCGCAGGAAGAAGACTCCGAATAGGCTGCTCAATCTTGACGAGGTACGCCTGCATCGACGCGCGCGAGGCCGACAAGTTGCCCAACGTGACCTCCTGGTTGTCCGCTCGCCTGCATCGAGTTCGTCAGTACGAACGCACTAGAAACGGAACGGACTGGACATACGTCTGAACGTGGACTATGCGAGTGTCGATCCGTTCCAGAGCAGGTGCCATCGCAGCGAGGACGGGCTTGCGAAGGACGTCGAGACCCCGCTTCGATCCCAGGGACTTGACAAGCTCGGAGCCGATGAAGTCGCGCAGGCCTTCGTGGAAGCTGACGCTCGAGACGATCTCGCTGACTTTGCTGGGGAAGATCCTGACGACCTTGTCGACTTCGACGAGTTCGGCGCGGAGAGACTCGTAGTGCGTTTTCGCGACGAGGCTGTCGTCCCCGAGGCATGTCTTGACTTCCTCGACCGACTCAAACAGCGCCTTGATGTTGTCCAGCGACTCTTTGAATCCAGCTTTCGCGAGCTCCGACTGGACGATTTGGGCAAAGTCGAGCTGAAGCCCCTCGTTAGCCGAGTTCGCAGGGCGAGGAGGAGAGTCACACTCACCTCGGCAATCGGGGGAGCCGCTGAAGGAGCTCGAGACAGCACCTGCGTAACGGAGGGATTTGATCAGCGAGGGTCGGACCGAAAAGTGGGCAAAAGGGTGACGAACCTGGTTGGCGTGTTCCTCGTCGAGCTTGGAATCCGCGATGTGTTCAGAGAGAGTCTGCGTGAGGCGCTTGACCTGCGACACGATGAGGTTCAGCGCAAGTTCCGAGCAAGTTAAAGAGAGAAACAGCGCACCGTCGATCGATGCGAGTCCAAACTGCTCCTGATCGACTCGACCGACGTCCCGAAATCGCCGACCGTGTCGGCGAACGACGTCTTGAGCCATCCAACCTCCTTCTCGAGTCTCCTCAACGCCTCATCCTTCTCTCCAATTTGGTTCCGCAGCCTCTCCAGCAGTCCCTCCGGCACCGACTCTGCTGGCAGCGCCGACGAAGCCTCCCTCGCGTTGGCGACCTCCCGACGAAGGCGGTCGACGCTGTTAGCGATCTCGAGGCTGATGTTCTCGCGCGTCGCCTTGCATATTGCTTGGTATGCTCGCGAATCTGCTCCTTGATGAACTTGCGCATGTCGTCCGTGGCGAGGTACGCGGGGAGAGCGGCGGCTTGGGGGCGAGGAGAGGCGGGCGAGGGAAGGGAAGAAGTGGGGAGCTGCGCTTGTCGGCTGGCAGGAGAGGGCGAAACGACAGTGGGTTGGGGAGGGTGAAGCTCGCCTCGCTGGAGTCGGGGGTCGGATGAGGCTTGGTGAGAAGTCGGCGAGGCGTCCATGGCAGACTTGCTGGTCGGTTTCTTGTCGATGACGGCCTTGACCTGGCCACACCACGTCTCGATCTGCTTGAGGCGACCATCGAGCGACTCCCAGTCCTGCGCGCGCCGCTCCTTGTCCTCCTTCGCGAGCTCGACCTTGGTCGCCGCGACCGCCACGGCGAGCTTCTCGTTCATCATTCGCGTGAGCGAGTTGAGCCTGGCGTTCTCCGCATCCTTCCTCCGCTCGACCTCCTTCCCCTCCTTCAACGCTTGCGCCTCCCTCCTCGCGTGCTCGTCCATCTCCCTCGTCTTCCTCTCCATCTCCTCCTTCCCGCGTGCCCTCGAATCCTCCTCCCTCGTCAACGCGAGCTTTCCCATCGCGACGCGCAGCATCTCCTCCATCTCTCCCCGCATGCTCGCCTTCGCCTCCTCGATCGCGAGCGCCGGATCCACGAGATCGATCTCCATATCGTCGTCCTCCTGCTCGCCGAGGTCGGCTCCACCGCTAATGAGCTCGACGAGAGCGTCCATCGTGAGCTTCTTCTCCTCGACGAGCTTCTGGCGCGCGGATTGGCGACCCGAGCTGTCGTGAGCTGATCGGAGGCGGCTGACGGCGGCGATGAGGAGTTGGAGATGCCTGCAAAGCAGCAACGACGTTAGTGAGCGACCGAAGATGGAGCTGGAGGCTGCGACGCACTCGACAAAGGGGGCAGACTGCCGTGACGTGAGGTTGTCCAGCAGGGGCGGCTGGGGTGGAAGTCTGCTCGTTTTTGGGGGTAGGCGCGAGGGAAACGAGGGGGTGGGCGTAGGTGTGGCAACGACGGGTTTCGGGACGATTGGGGGAGGGGGAGGGGGACCTGCAGGAGCCGAGCTCGTCGCAGCAGGAGGGAGAGTCGCCTGGATGGCGGGAGGAGGGGGGTTCTTGCTGCTCGGACTGAGGGCGACGGTGATGCGTGGTCGAGGAGCGCTGCTGGAGCTCGTTCGAGACATGCTAGTGCTGCTGCTTGCGGAGGCGGTGGCTGGCGTCTTGGCCAGTGTCGGGGGAAGAGTTGAGCTGGTCGATGCGACGGATTCGGAGAGGGAAGCGGATTGAGCTGATGGTAGGATTGGCGGGCGTGATGGGGTAGGAGAGCCGTGTCGGGAGGTGGAAGGGGTAGGAGCTGGGCTGTTGGTTCCAGAGCCGACCTTCTTCGACGTCGCGGCTTTGGGGATGAAGAGCTTGCTCTGCAATTCGAAGCGTCATTTCGGCTGGCAGCAAAAGTAACGCAGAAAGCAGCTGTACCGAATCTGGCTTGACGCGACGCCGCGGATCTGTCGCAGTGGCGAGTGGGAGAGGCGGAGCTGCTGCAGCCTGCTTGCGAGTAAGGTTCAGCTCGCTTCCCTGGCGCACAAGCTCCCTGCTCACCGTCTCGTCGGGTCCCGTCTGAGGCGCCCGCGCCTCCGTCTTGGACCTGACACTCCTCTCCGCCGGCGCCAACCGCTCGCGATCCAGCTCCTGGACAGCCTTCCGCTTCTTCCCCTCCTCCCGATCCCGCTCCCTGACCGCATTCTCCACTTCCTCCAGCGCTCGTCTCAGCTCCAGCTCCGTGGTGGCCACAACAACGACCTCGTCCGCGAACGCCTCTCGCGCTGCCGCCGGCGACGCGGAGCAAAGGATGACCGCGTCGGGGATCTCGCCGCCGGGAGCGCAACGTCGACTATCTACTCGCGCCCTCAAGTTGTGCTGGCCTCCCAGAATCTCCGTTTTGATGAAGACGAAGCGTCTGGCGATGGCGACCAGTGCGTTGGCCCTCAGGGCGAAGTGGGCGTTCACAGGGTCAAAGATGACGAGCGCTGGGAGGTTGGAAGGTGGGAGGACGGGACTGTGTCGCTGGCTGGGACCGGGGAGGCGGGGAGGGGACGCGCGCAAGGCAGGAGGTGGTTGGGAGAAGTCGAGGACGAGGTCTTTCTTGATCCCGAGTGGTGCAGTCGAGGAGCTCCTTCGCCGTCGGTGCGACCGGATTGGGCGGTTGGTGGTGGCGGAGGAGAGGCAGCTGGCCTGTTGGAGTTGGATGGGCCAGTGGGAAGGGAAGTGGCAGCGGTCGCGGGAGGATGCAGAGACGGCGGTTCCTTGGGCAGGGGAGCCATCTCGATGAATGGGGAGGAGGCTGCGCCGACACCGTCGGTCGGAAGTTAACGCCAAAGAGAAGAAAGGGAGACGCGACCTTTCAGGCGCGACCTCCCCGGCGCTCTCCTTTCGAGATTGAGACGTCGTAGCTGGAGGTCCTGACGGTAAAGCAGAGCTAAAGGAATGCAATTCATTATGACAAAGTTCCAAGGAAAGCAAATCACGCCTGCCAGACGCCGTCTCGGTCCCTCCTTCGCTCCTCACCCCGACAACCCCACTACGCCCCCTCGCGACCGTCCTTCTCCCCGTTCAAGTGGTGGAAGATAAGATCCATCGCCGGCCTGAGCCCCCTGAGCCGGTCATCGATCGAGCTGACGAGCGTCTGCGTTTGGGCGCGGGTCTTCTCAAAGTCGGCGGTCTGCTGGCGGAGCTCGTCGAGGAGTCTGCGCGAAAGAAACAAGATCAGCAAAGAGAGGAGAGCATCGAGCAGGGAGTTGGACGCACGATTCCGAGGTCTTGACGCGGCTCTCCAGCTGGTTGACGTTGGGGTCGGCCAGAAGGAGCGGCTTGAGGGCGCTCTGGAGGATCGCAGGGGAGAGAGCGGCGGCCGCCTCGTCGGCGCAGAGGGGGTGAACGAGGCTCCTGAGATCCGCCGCCTTGACCGTCTTTGGCAGCTCTGTCTCGATGGTCGACTCGAGCGACTTGACCTTGGTCTCGACGAGGATCGTCCACTCCTCGTGCAGCTTCTCGAACTCGCGTACGCCCTGGTCGAGCGTGTTGATCTTGGCGGCGGCGGTGTCCAGATCGAGGACGGCGAGGCGGTCGGCGAGAATGCTCGAGACCTTTTCGATGTCAATCTGGAGGAGGGGTTAGGACGCGTCTCGGAGTAGGATGAGAGGTCGGCGAACTGGAGGGATGGCAGAGGCCGATGCAGCTCGCTGAGCTGTCTTGATCTGCAAGAGCGGGCATCAGCTTTCGCTCCAGACGACGAAGAGCGCAGAACTAACGTCGCAGTCAATCTTGAGGATCAGCTCGTTGCGCACATCGTCGACATGCTCTCGAACTCCAGCCAACTGCGCGCACAACAGTCAGCAAGCGCCCCATCAACGTCGAAACACGCCAAACTCACCAATCCACGTTAAGTCTTCAACGACGACTCGATCCCCGCGAGCTTCTCAAACTCGTCCGCACACTGCTCCTTGAGCGCCTGCAGTCCCTCAATCCTCCTGCGCTCCAGCTCTCCATCGCCGAGCGATCCCTCCTTCGCACTCTTCCCCTCCCCGTCCACCGCCATACTCTTGGAGCGCTTCCTCCTACTCGTCGCCGTTTCGCCCGCATCCGCAAGCGCCGGAATCGCCGCCGCGTCCAGCCTCGCTTCCAGCGCGGCGAGGCCTCCGTCGACACGGTCGACGACGTAGGTGCGCAGGGTCCGAAAGTCCGTGGTGTACAGCTTCGTAAGAATCTGGCCCTTGACTTCGAGGACGTAGGCGCGAGTGGCGAGTTCGGCATCGCCAGCGTCCTGCGCGCCCGGAACGACGGGAGAGGCAAGAGTGTTGAGAGAGTGGGTGCGAGAGGGAGGGGCGGGACGAGGGGCTTGTGGGGATCCGGGGGAGGCGTTGCTGGGTTGAGGAAGGCGAGGATCGGCTGCTTGAGCGGCGGGAGCGTGATGCTGAGGGATATCGAGAGGATGGGGAGGGGTGGGGAGTGGGGTGGGAGGTTGAAGCGTGAGGAGGGTCGAAAGGGTGGGAAGAGCCAGCGGGAAGAGGAGGGACGAAAGCCGAGTCGTTGGGTTCGTACGAGTTGGGATTGTTGTCGGAGAAGCGTTGCTCCATCTCCAGGAGCTTCTGTTCGAAGACGGTATGCGCGAGTCGATGAGCCTCCCCGTACGCCATCTTGTGGAACATCTGCTGAACCGCAGCTGGATAAAGTCGCTCGACGATCCAGCCGTGCACCGTCGTCTTGAGGCCCTCGAAGTACGTCTTCTGCGCCGCCTCTCGAACGACGACCTCGTTCTCCCTCCAGCTCCTCTGCCGCTGCGTGACCTTGGCGTCGAGCTTCTCCACAGCTTCCGCGATCCTTCTCGAGACAATCTCCTCCAGCCGCTTCGCAATCTCGCCCTCGCGCCGACCCATGATCTCCTGCAACTGCTTCTTGACCTCGAACTCTTGCGCCTCCTTGAGCTGCTCCAAGTGCTTCTCGAGCTCGAACCGCTTCTTCCTCTCCTCCTCCAAGTTCCCCAGCCGCGCGTCCATCATCGCCGTCATCTTGTCCTCGATGGCCCTCTCGGACATCCGACCCTCGTCGAGCGACGGGATCCTGCTGGCGTCGATCCCGCTGACGGTCGCGAGGAGAGCGAGGAGCGATCCGCCGGTCTTGGTGCGCTGAGAGCTGAGCGAGTCGCGCGCGTAGCTGAAGTCGACAGTCGGGTTGGGGACGTCCTCCTTGACGAACTTGGCCAGCGCAAGCTGGAGGCTCGCGAGGTCCCTGTTCGCAATATCAGCTCCCCTCGTCCCCCAATCCGAACCAGGAAGAGGACGCACTGCGTAAACTCCCTCGCAGCCTTGTCCTTTGATCCCTCCTGCACGCTATTCTCCCTCGGTACGATCCTGGCTCCCCCACTTGTCGCCAGAGGCTCCACGGCCCTCCTCTTCGTCCCCACGACCCCGCTCATCTCGCCCAGTCCCGTCGCATGGCTCCCCGCCGTCGCACTCGCCGATCGACCCGGAGGAGTCTCTGCGCGCTGCTCTTCTGGTGGTGGGAGACGCGAAGGAAGGCGCGAAGGGGGTTTCGAGGGGAGGGAAGCGGGAGGGGCGGCTTGAGAGGTGGAGTTGCTGGAGGTGGAGGAGCGGATTGGCGGTCGGCTGCTGGACCGGTAGGGATCCCTTGGTGGAAGGTAGGGCCGCTATTCTGTCGACTGGGGAGAGGTCGGCTGTTGTCCATTCGCGGGGGGCTTTCTGCAGGGCGAAAGGAGCGGGGTCCACGAGGAGGTGAGCGTGGAGGGGAGCGGCGGGGAGGAGAGCGGGAACGGGAACGGGAGCGTGGGCGTGGTCGGTCGCGAAATGTGTCGATGGCGTAGGAGGGGCGGTAGGGAGAGCCGAAGCGACGACGAGAGTCCCGCTCGTCTTCGCGGTCGCGCCCTGGGCGGGACTGGTACCGTGGGCCTGAAGGTGGTGCCAGCTTGGTTGGACGTTGGGGTTGGGTGAGGCAATTGGAGAGAGGGAGGGGAGCGCGCGAATGCACGCCTTGATTGGTGTTTCGAGCTGTTTCGAGTGTTGTTTTCGTCTCTCCTCCTCTCTCCGCACAACAGCCAAGCTGGAGGATCGAGCTGCTGCTGCTTTGCTCTCGATCAAAGCCGAGAGAGAGAAGCGAGGTGCCGTAGCTACGTGATTTGGGGAAGGCAAGCTCGTTGTTACAACACAGCCCAACGCGGTCGACACGCTCACAGCTCCAACGCCTTGAGCGCCATCTTCATCGCACCCTCCTTGGTTTTGCTGCCTGCGCGCGCAAAGAGAGAAAAAGTCAGCTCTCGCTCGCCGAACGGTGCGAGCAAACTCACCTCCAATGAACCCAGCAGCGTGAACAAAGACACCACTTTCGATCCCCGTAACCTCGTCGAGCTTGTCGTCCCTGACGCCCCTCCACGCCTCGGGCAGCGCCTTGCGACTCTCGAACGACTCGGCGTCCTTGGGGACCGCCTGGATGCGCCACTTGCCGGTAACGTCGGAGGATTCGGGGTAAAGGACGTAGAGGGGGAGCTCAGCTTCGGGGATCGCGAGAGACTGCTCGAGGAGGTGGAGGTGCTCCTGTAGACGGTTTGAGAGGCGTCAGTGCTGTGTTCGAAGAGCGAATGAGGGTTGCGAGCGACGACGGTGTGTTCAGAATCACAGTGTGATATCAGTCCCCGAGGGGTCATTATCAGCTTCTAGTCACAGAGTTGTTTTTGTATTGTTCATCCTGACAGTCGTGCGCGCGAGGAGAGGAGGGAGGAGACGGGGAGAAAGGAACGGTGCTCACCTTCCAGGGCGCAAACTCGCTAAAGACGACGACGCGTCCTCCAGCCTCGATCTCCTTCCTGCTCTCGACCGCACGGAGGACAATCTCCCTCGCAGGCAACCACGCCTTGGCCGTGTAGTCGACACGCTCCAAGAACTCTCCTCCGGCCAACTTGCTCGCAATCTCAAACTTGGCGTCCAGCACCTCGTCGTTGAACTCTTCGTTCCAGCGGGGGTTGAGCTGTCCGACGCGGGCGGAAAGGTCGGTGCGAGAGCGGTAGAGGGCGGGGCCGGATTGCGCAGAGATGCCGTTGTCGATGCCGTCGAGCGCTTCCACAAAATCGGCGTAGAGCTTGGGGTACAGCGTCGTGATCGTAGGGTGCGACTCGGGGAGGGAGAGGATAGTCGAAAGGATGGCAGGGCCAAAGTGCCTGCGGAGGCGGGTCAGCGGGAAGAAGAAAAAAAAGTTTGCATCGAGAAGAACGCACTTGTAGACAAGACCAGCGCTGCTCAGCTTGGTGACAAAGCCGTGGCCAAAGTTCTCGGCAAACCCGCGCTGGTGGTGGTCGAAGCGGAGAGTCTCTGCGTCGTAGACTCCTCCGACATCAACGACGACGGTGCACTCGGAGAGGAGCGCGGGATCGCGGGTGCGAACGAGCGAGGCCTGCGCGTAGGTGGGAAGAAGGCGGAGGAGGAAGACGGCGAGAGCCTCGTCGCAGTGAAAAGTCCCGCTGTGGGTGCCGATCTTGACGGTCGACATGCGAGCTCTTTTCGAGGGTGGAGGCGAGGACGACAGTGTGCGGATTGAGGAGGAAAAGGAAGGGATGGGCTTCGTGGTCGTCTTGGGGCGGAGTGAGAGACGCGCGAAGAGCTTGAAGAAAGTCGTTTTGAGAGGTGGAGAGGACGAGGGAGAGAGTTCAAGAGCGAAGTCGAACTCGGGACTACAATTTTTTTGTAATGACGAGAATTGAAGGATTACAAAGTTTGTAATGGGCTTGGCTCTCTCTCCATCTCTCGCTCCCTCGTCCTTCCCTCTTCACGCCCTTGACCTGGAGAAGATGGAAGGATTCGAGGAATGCCTCGAGTATCACTTTGAAGCCGACACTCAGTTCTGGTCAGGTACGTTCTCCGCAGGAGGAGCTCACTCTCGACTCCACACTCGTCTCCCTCCCACAGCTAACCTCTCGTGCACGCCTGCAGAACTCGCCGATGTCATCTCCATCTCCCCATCTTCTTCTCTCGATCGCCTCGACTACGCCCTCAGGAACTACGTCGCCCTCACCTCCCGCTACCTAGGTCCGCTCGCGCGAGCCTCTCCCATCAGTCAACCCCGTGTGCTAACGTTTCGTGCCCCTCGCAGACGAGTACCTAGCCGCCAAAGGAGCTCTCGACCACGCTCTCTTTGCCCTCCTCGATTCCCCCCTCTTCACCTCTCACGTCGACCGAATGACGGCCAACATTATCGCCTGCATCCACCCCTCCGCCACCTCGTCCGCCCTCTTTGTTCCCCTCATGCTCATCCTCCATCTCGGCCTTTCCAACCCTCTCGAACCTACCGAAGCCATCTTGCACAATGCGCCGCAGCTGGAACGGAGCTCGAAGGTGTTTAAAGCGATGCGGAGGAGGTGGGGTCAAGTCGTGCCCGTGTTGATGAAGTGCGTGCTCGATGCGGACGTAGTGGATGGGCATTCGGAAGCGGGCAAGAGTACCGAGGACAAGGAGCTGATGATGCCGGCGACGGGGTGGGAGGAGCGCGTGGGGACGACGGCGGCGATGGTCTTGTACGAGGTGTGTCGCGTGCAGAAGCTGAGCACGGCAGAGCTTGGTTGGTCCTTTCTGCCTCTCCCTCTTTGCTCCAACTGACTCGTCGTGCAGACATCTTTTCGTACGACTTTGTCTCGCACCTCTTTACTCTGGTCGAAAGGACTCGCGACGCCGAGGACGAGACGTTCAACTATGGCCTCATCAAGCTCATCATCGCTCTCAACGAGCAGTTTATGGTCTCGTCGATCCCCGTCACCTCACACCACGGTCATGGGACTCTGGCTCCGCCCATCCTCCCCACGATCGTCGGCAAGCGGAAAGAGGAGCGGGATCCGAATCTCGTGCTCGAAGTGCTCAAGCGGCGGAACGGGGACAGCAAGACGTTTGGCGAAAACATCATCTTTATCCTCAACCGAGCCAGTGAGTCTGGTCGTAGGAGGTTCGATCGATCGGGAGCTAAACGGTTCGCACACCCAGATGGAAGTCCCGACTCGCTCTGCGTCTCGCTCCTCATCCTCAAGATCCTCTACCTCCTCTTTACGACCTCGGGAACGGAAGAGTACTTTTACACCAACGACCTTTGCGTCCTCGTCGACGTCTTTCTCCGCGAGCTGTCCGACCTCGGCGAAGAAAGCGAAGGGGTGGGCGCGCGTTTCTTTTCTCGTTGGCTCGTTCGCTGATCGAACCCGCGCAGCTCAAGCACACCTACCTCCGCGTCCTCCACCCCCTCCTCTCCAACACTCAACTCCGGCATCACCCCTACAAGCGTCCCCTCCTCCGCCGCGTCCTCACCTCTCTCATCTCCAACACCTCGTACCGTGAACCCGATCCAACCACTCGTCGACTCGTCGAACGCAACCTCCGTGGCTCATGGTGCGAAGGTCTCGACGATTCGAGCGTAGGAGACGGCGATCGGCGCACGGCGAGAAAAGGGAGCAGCGGGAGCGAGAGGGGCAAAGGGTGGAGCAGCGGGATGGGCGCAGAGCGAGACGAACGGCGCGTGGGGATGCTCTCGCGTGGGACGGAGAGCACGCTCAGCGTCGACGCTGTCGCTGGGGCCGAACCGACGAGGAGGGTCCCGCCGCGCTCGGAATCCCCGCTCCCTTCGGTTCCGGAAGGCGTTCGTACCTCCTCCCTCGCTCCTCCATCCTCCCTCACCTCGTCACCCTCGCCACCGCCTTCACCAGAGAGCGCGCCAAGACGTCGAAAGGCTCCTCCGCCCCCCGAGGTACGGCGCAGAGCGGCGCCCGAACCGCCGAGGTGGAGGGATGTTGACAGGCTGGGTGAGGCCGTCGGGGAGGTGGTGCTTTAGTGGGGGGTTCTTTTTTGCAATTCGCATGCATCGTTCTTTTGAGTATTTGAGTGAGAGGGGAGCTGGGCGGGTGGTGAGAGCGCTGAAAAACGGACTGGGGAGGGACAGCTCGGTGCTTGCTCAGTCAGCTGAGAATCCCTATAGTGCAGATGATGACTCCATCGAGCGAGCAGGCAGGAGTTGCGGGAGCTGCGAAGGAGGGTAGGTGTTAGATGCCGACGCTGTAGGCGGAGGGTATTCTCGAGACTCAACAGTCCTAAGAATCCTTCGGTCCACTTTAGTGTTGGCACCGCTTCCCTAGGTGCCCTTCCACTCCACCCCATTCCTCCCTCCTCCTGTGCCAAAATAGCTTCTCCTCCCTCCACCCCTGTTCCTCACTCCGGCAAAAAAGCTTCCTCGAGGGGGGGTCGAACCCCCGACCTTTTCGGTGTGAACGAAACGTGATAACCACTACACCATCAAGGATTGGATGAGTAACTGTAGCCAAAAAGTTTATATCAACCCAAAAACCAATCCCGGCGATGGAATGATTGAATCTTCAAAACCGGCCCCTTTTACTTGAGCCCCTTGCTTTCTGAGATACCTTTCTTTGAGAGCGCCAGCCACTGAGAGCCATCCCCAGTGTCCCGAACCACCTCCCAGATTCCCCCTTGTCCTCTGTGAGGGTTCCCAAGTGCAAGTATATCGTTCAAGTCCCTGGGGTAGGGGCACTGCATCATATGCAATTTGAAAGAGCTTTGAAAGAGCGTGCCGGGCATAACCCACAGTTGGCGAGGAGTGACGGAACGGGCTCAATCTGCTGTCAACCCTGGCTTGTTCCAGCTCACTGACTTCCCCCCTTTACAGGTTGAGGTAGTTACACCCACATCCACCAGCACCATCACTCCTACACCAACTTGGTCGGTCAGCGAGAGTCCTGAGGGAGGCTTGGTTGGTCGGCTGCCTTTACAGCCTCCCTGTTTACCTGTGCTGCTACATTGCTGGTATGACCATTTGGCTAGGTAACCAATATACCGGACAAATTGAGCCCCACCAGCAAACCTGACCACTCGAGCTCATTCCGCACAGATCAGCCCAACTTGCTCTGCGCTCTCCCTCGCCACTTTCGCTTGACCGATGATCAAGACAGTCTGACACAAACGCCACTCGATTCCAAACAAACAGACACTGCTAAACGCTACGCCTGCCAGGCCCTCACAGCGTGCTCAATGATTGGCCTCAGGACCTTCCTTCCCGCCGTCTTGGAGGTATGCTTCCAGACTGCGCGACGAGGAAGAAGGTTTTCCCATCCCTACACCCAAGCTGTCAGCGTCCGACCTGGGAGAGGGGGAGGAAGAACGCACGGTCGCTTCCATTCCTGCAGCCCACTGCCCAGCTCCTCCGAACTCTCGATAGCAAACTTGATGGTGTAGAACAGGCTGGTCGCAGCGTTTCAATCGAGATTACGTCCTGCCGAGCCACAGTTATCAGCTGGCACTCCCTGCGGAGAGCGAGGAGACCTTACCCCAGCCGTGAGCGACGATGAGTGCAATCTCGCGAATCTTGTTGCCGTTGGGGTGGCGGTAGCTGGTCAAGATGACGCTGACATCGACGATTGCTTCCGAAGTGTAGGCTAAGAGCCAATCAGCAAAGAATCACGGAACGAAGGAGGGGTAACGCACCTCGCTCGATGGCGAACCACTCGGGAACAGTCGATTCGGCTGCAAAGATGGCGCCGCAACTGAATCAGCACAGCACGAGCGCAAGGCGGTAGAAAGACGGACGCGTCCTCAAGATCTGCCTTTCGAGCGACACTGGCACGCTCGCGAAGCCGAGGTTTAGAGTAGGGTACCGAGTCGACGAGGTCTCGAGCCTGCACCAGGCGAGGTCAGCACCCACTCTCTCCCCCAGCGACAGAAAGGCACGCACGAATCACTCTTCCAATCCCTCCTCAGCAAATCTCAAACGTCCAAGCCATCCAACGCTTTCTTCGACGCCTTGAGCTCCGTTGAGAGACCCTTCACAACTCGCCCAAGATCATCTCCACTACAGCCGCTCAGGGGAAGAAGCCTTCTGGCGCTGTCCAGGTCGACCTGCTGACTCCGTCGCTTCTTGAGTCCCCGACTATCGAGCGCGATCGTGCGAAGCAAGAGGTCGACCAGCTCCGTCGGCAGCTCGTCCTGCGAAGCACGAAGGTCGCTCCCTTTTCGCTCGTCGAGAATGATCTGAGTGACGAGGGAGGCGCAAGAGGCAGAGGTAGCGATGAGGCGGGGCGAAGCGCCGGGGGCGAATCCAACGTCCTCGTGATGATCGATGATGCTGAGGACCGGAGCTTTCGACCAGATGGTGCGAGAAACGTTGTGGTCGACGAGAGCGATGCCTCGAATGCGGTGCCAGAGGTCAAAGGGCTTGACGGGGAGCTCGTCAATGGCTGCGCTCCCGTTCCGTCAGCGTGCATCCTGAGCGAGCGAGCAAACGCAAACGCACTGAGGAGGTCGCCGTGGTCGGGATCCATGCCAGAGTAGTTGAGTATGAGCTTGTTCTCGGGCCTGGAAGACGCGTTGTGAGTCGAGGCGAAGCAGGAAAGAAGGGAAATGCCAGCACCTGAGATTGAAAGCGTTCTCCTCCGTCTGCAAGATGGCAACTGCTTTCTGCTCGATATCTGCGTCAGCTCGTACGGAGAGCCCCAAGCGAGAAGACGCATCTGAGGAGGGTCGAGGTGCGTGAGGTGGTAGGCCCAGGCGAGAGCTGCCGACATCGAGTCCGTGTCTCCTCCCTCGTTGCCGAGCACGATCGTCCACGCAAAGGCCTCTCCAACGAACAAGTCCTCCAGAAAGTCTTCCTTCGTCTTGCGGCTCCATCCCGACAAGTCCGCGTCGCGAGAGGCCGAGAGAGGAGCGAGGACCTGCTGTCCGCCGAGAGGGAGCTGCGAGGGCGAGAAAGGAGAGTCCTGCAAAGGTAGCGAGGACTGTGAGAAGTACCGAAGCAGGGTTGTTGACGGGTGGGAGAGCGAAGAGCGTTCGAGGAGAAACGAGCGAAGTCAAAGAGCCGCTGGTGCAAAGCTCCGCGGACGTCGAGCTTTGATTCAGAGAGGTCTTTCGTCCAGTCGTATCCAAAGCAATTACGATTGACAACACAGGAATGCAAACGAGAGTGTCCCTTTCCACTGCTCAACTCCTCCCTTTCAACTTTGCCAACCCCCCCAGCGTCTTGGCCAACCTCGGTCGCTCCTTCGCACAGTCGACGCCATCCAAGCTGACGAGAGTGGGCACGACCTGTAGCAGTACAGCGCGGTAGGTCATGCGCTTAAAGTACCAAGCGTCGGGCAGCGCCTTGCGGAACTTGCGGTCGATGGCGGTCCATTGGTTCGATTTGGAGATGGGGCCGTGGTCGTCGTCGGGATGGAGAATCTGGTAGTCGGAATGGGGAGGGAGGGACTCGGTAGGCTGAAGGAGGAGGGGTGGATAGTAGGCGAGAGTGAGGGGATTCATCCTGCGAGTGTTCAGAGGATCAGCGAGAAGAAGCACACGGCTTCGCACAGGGAACTCACCTCAAGTCGACGGATTCGAGCTCGCTCAAAGTCTCGAGCACCGCAGCGACGGGTCGACACTTGCTCAACCGAGCGCCGAGCACCGACAGCTTCTTGAGCCTCGTCAGGCCGATGAGCGGCTCCAAGTCCTCGAGGAAGCTAAAGTTGAGGTTGAGGACGCGGACGTTGGGGATGACGGCGGCAAAGTCGGCGGGGAGAGAGGTGAGCTGGCACATGGCCAGCTCGAGGTAGATGAGGTTGTAGAACTTCTCCGAGGGGAAGGAGGTGGGGATGGGGTTGCCGCTGAGGTAGAGGCGTTTGACGTCCTGGATCTGGTTCATCGACAGAGTCCTGCAAGCGTTTTTGCGACGTCAGCTCGACGGCCCACTTGAGAGGAAGACGAGACGTACAAAGCTCCACCACTCTGATCGCGCACGCTGAGGTTCTCGAGCTTCCGCAGCTGGTCGGTCCCCTCTACCGCGCCCAATCTCGCGCCATCGACAAAGAGGGTCCGCAGCTTTGGCGCAAAAGCGACATCGAGCGTCTCGAGAGGGTTGTCGCAGAGTCGGAGGACGCGTAGGCGAGTCATCGGGGCTGAAGGCTCGAGGGCGCAGAGCTGGTTGTGGTCTGCCGTCAAAGCGACGTCAGGGGATCCTGGCGACTCGAACGAACGAAGGAAGACGCACCGAGGTTGAGCAAGGAAAGACTTTGCAGTCGCTCGAGACCGAGGAGCATCGAGATCTTGTTCCTGCTGAGGTTCAACGTCTCCAATCGAGTCCTATCCACCGTCGTCAGCTAGCCGCCCATCCGAACCCAAGCTTGCCGAACTCACCACTTCGTCGCGCCGAAATCAACGGTCTCCACCTTGTTCCCCCTCAAACTCAACCTCAGCAGTCCATCGAGCTGCGCCAATCCGCTCAAGTCGCGAATCCCGTTGTTGTCGGCCTTGAGTTCGCGCAAATGCACCAAGCACCCAAACTGGTGCACCGAGTCGAGCTGGTTGTCGCTAATGTCGATCCGCTCGAGGTTCCGGAGGTGGCTGAACGAGGTGAGGTCGCTAATCTTGTTCGAAGAGACGAGGAGGGTTCGGATCGTCGAGGGGATACCGGTGAGGAAGGTGATCTCGTTGTCGTTGCTGGAGAGCACGCGTCAGTACTCCTACCCGCCACGTGAAAGCGAGAGGAGACTCACAAGTTGCCCTCGTCAAGCTTGGGCAAGAACTCCTTGAGGCGGACGAGGCTCTCGACGCCCTTGCCCGCAAGGTTGATCGAGTTGAGCCCCTCCCAATCCGGCTCGAACGGCTCGACGTCGGTGATGTACTGGACGAGGCGTTCGTGAGAGACGCCAAACGAGCATTCGGTGAGAAAAGTCGCGTCGGGGGCGGTCGTGCGGCGGAAGGTGCGGGACTGAGAGGGCGAACGCGAGGTGCGAGGACGGACTTTGGGAGCGCTTTCGAAGGAGCCGATGATGATGGAGGAGCGGGAAGGGTTCGAGGCGGTGGGAGTATCTTCTGGTCCTGCTCCCAACGTCGTCAGTCCCTCTCCTCGTCACCACCCAAAAGAAGGACTCACCAGAAAACTCGAGGTCCTGCAACGCACGATCGATCCCCCTCGTCCTCAACGAACCAACCGTCCCATCTCCCTCCCTCTCAGGCGACTCCATCTCCAAACTCCCCGGTTCCCCAATCTCAAACTGGGTTCCCTCCCCTCGTCCCACCTCAAACTTGAGTCGACTCCCCGCCCGCTCCCTCTCCTCCCGCTCATGCAGTCCCGCGATCCGACCACTCGTCTTCCCATCCGAGAAGCTCACGCTCCGGGGCGACTTGTCGGCTTCGACGAGGCGGTACTTGGGCGTGGCGAGGTTGGGTTCGCTGTGAGATCGGACGGTGGGCTTGAGTGCTGAACGAGGGGGGACGAGTGCGGTGGGACTGAGAGCGATCGAGGTAGCCTGGGGATTGGGGGAGGAACGAAGAGGTCGGGAAGGAGTTTGGGAGGGGGCGAGATCGAGGGGACCGGCAATATCGCGAGGGAGGATGGCGGAAACGCGGTCGTCCGAGTGCTCCTCCTCCTCCTCGTCCTCGTCCTCGTCCTGTCCTCCCTGCACCGCCGCGCGAAAGAGGTGGAACGGCGACTCCTCCCTCTCCAGCTCCCCCTCCGTCGTCCCCGTTTCCTCCTCGCTCTCCCCCTTCGCTCCCCAAACCTCCTCCTCACTCTCCTCCCTCTCCTCCACCGGCGCCCTCTCAAAGTAGTTGGCGTCGGGCGGACTAACGACGACCCTCGGCGTCCCCGGCGTCCCCGCCGTGATCCCAAGCCCACTGAGCAAGTCCTCCCTCTCCAACCCCTCCAGCACCTCCTTCTCGAGCTCCCCCAACTCCTTCTCGCTCGACCTCGTCACCTCGCAATCCCTAAATGGGTCCTCCTCCGTACTCCCACTCTCCCCCTCCTCGAACGTTCCGACCCCCGACAGCGTCCGACTCTTGATCCACCTCGCCTGCTCCCGATCAAACACCATCCGACTCGGTCCAGCGCTCGCCAACAGCGCCTGAACGTCCCCAGGTCCGATCGTCGTGATGGACCTATGTCGAACATGTCCCGAAGACGCGCTCTCCCCCTCGCTTCCGAAAACGCCTTCGAGCCGCCCGCGGAGACGACGCTTGTTGGGCGAAATGGGGGTGCGGGCGAAATGCCTCCTGGTCGCGGAGCTGGGTTCGACGAAAGAGGACGAAGAGGGTTTGGGAGGGGTCGAGGAGCCGAGGGCGGTGCGGAGGGAGGATTGGGCTGCGAGAGCTAGATGCGGGAGAGGGGAGTTGGGGAGAGGAAGGGCGAGAGAGGGGGGCGAGGGAGAGGGGAAGAGGGCGTCAAGTTCGAGGTCGATCTCGTCCGAGGCGGAGAGGCGGCGAAGGAGCTTTCGCGGGGAGACAGTCGTCGGGCGTAGACTTAGAGGTGGGGGCGCGTCGTCGTCGTCGCTTGATTCGAGATCCAGTTCGTCAGGGTACGACGGGCCGACGACCTCTGCGTTCCGCGACTCCTTCTCCGACGCTCTTGCGCGAATCCGGTCGAGGAGAGCGTTCGCCTCGCCGAGTCGATCGCGAGTGGTAGGCTTCTGAACCGCGCTCTGGGAGAGGGAGTGGGCGAAAGGGAGGGAGGTGACCGTCGAGGAAGAGAGGCTGTGCTTCCTCGCCGAGTACGCCAGTCTCCCCCTCGCTCCAGTCGGGGAGATGACCTCTCTCCCGGCCCTCCTCCTCCGCTCGAGCGTCCCTCGCGCGCTGCTCATCTTCCTCCGCTGCTCCCTCCTCTCCTCCGGACTCAATCGAATCCGCTTGCTGCTCCTCTCCGCCGAATCCCGACTCTCATACCCCTCGTCTCCTTCCTCCCCCTCCTGCGGCCGTACATCGACAAACGACGTCTCCCAATCCCCTTTTTGCGCTCCACGACGAAGAGAGGGTTCCGCGCTCCCGAGCTCGTCAATCTCGTCGACGAGGGCGGCGAGGTGATCCCGCGTGAACGTGTCGTACTGGAATTCGAAAAGCTTGAGCTCGGAACGAGGAGTTTGGGCGGGGGAGAAAGAGTGGGTGGGAGCTGGGGTGGTGGGGAAGGGAGCGAGCGAGGTGGGAGGGGAGGAAGGGGGAGGAGCGGCGGCGGCGGCGGTGGAGCGGAGGTATCGCTCCCGGGGCTTGGGGGTTGGAATGGGCTGGTATGTCCCGCGTGAGGGGGTCGCGTCAAAGGTGGGGAGAACGTTGGGAGTGCCGGTGTTGTTGTTGCGCGGACGGGCGATGGGGGTCGACGCGTTGTCGGTAGGGGAGAAGTGGGGGATCGATTTCCAGGACGTGCGGGGTTGAGTAGTCGGTGGAGAAAAGGTGAAGGCCTCCGCAGAAGGGGCGGCGATTTGAGACGAGGGAAGGACTGGCAGCAAGAGGTCAGTAAGATGCAACGAGCTTCGAGGGACGTGGAGCGCACCTTTGGGCGGGCTTGGAGGGTCAAACAGGCGCATCAGTCCTCCTAGTCGATCAACGCCCTGCTTCCCCTTGACTGGCGTAGCTGCCGCCTCCCCTCCCTCCTCTGCAACCGCGGCGCCGAGCCCGCTCGACGGTCCCTTGAGCGCGCGCACCGCCGCCGCCAGCTGGCTCTCCTCCTGTCCTCCCCGAGCGTTGTACGGGCTGGAAGACTCGCGCATGACGAACGTCCCTGCGGTCGAGGACAGGTCGTGTGCGGCGAGTTCGGTGTGTTGGGACGAGGCGGTCGAGGAGGTGAAGGCGTAGCGGAGGGAGGAGGGGACGCGCGGCTTGTTGAGAGAAGCGTAGGCTGCGATGGGCTGGACGACGGTGGGGGATTCCGACGTGGAGCGTTGGGATGTCGAGGGAGAGCTGCCGCCTTGTTGGCTCCCCGTGCCCTCGTCTTGTCCCTCGTCGTCTCCGGCGTCTCCTTCCTCCTCGATCCACTCCTCGTCAAGCTCGTCGGTCATCCATGCTGGTGAAGGTGCTGGTGCGGCGCGAGTTGGAGTACTGTTGCTCTCTGCATCCCAGTCTGGTTCTTGTTGTGTGGTCGAAAAGGGAGACGAGAGGGCGGGAAGTTGAGGGGAGGAGAGGGAAGTGTCTGAAGAAGGGGAAGAAAAAGGGGAATACCCTGAAGGGCTTGCTAGTAAAGCCTCCAGCTTGGTCGATTCCTTGCGGGAGAGTGACAAGTTGAACGTCAACCAACTTTGACAAGAAAACGTGACCTCCTCTCGATTCGGCCAAGTCGTCTCTCTTTCTTTCTACGCTCTACTCGGCCCAGCTGCTTTACCAGAGCCTGCGCCGTATGGAAGATCTGACAGGCTCAGAGGAAGCTGCTCCTCTGGCCCACAAGAAGGTGAGTTCCGCCCCCGCTCGAGTCACCATCTGGGTTCCTCCCTCCTCCCAGGCTCCCAGCTAACAAGCCGACCACTACAGGTCTCTCAGATACCTCAGCTCCCCGTTGAGCTCATCGCACCCATCATCCGCCTCTCCCTCCCCTCTCCCTCCTTCACCACCCTAGCCTCCCTCTACTCCTCCCTCCGCTCCTACTCCCTCGTCTCCCCGACTTGGAGATACACCTCACAGGAGCATCTCTTCACCCATGTATCCCTCGCCTCTGCGCTTGAAGCCACGTTGTTTTGTGGGGCACTCGGAGAGATGGAACAGGGGCGGAGAGAGGACCTGCTGAGACGGGTACGAACGCTGAGGTTTGGGATAGCGAGGAGGAAGGAAGGGGCGTTTGGGGATTCAGGAGTGGCGAGAAGGGTGCTGGAGATGTGCGTGGGGGTGAGGGAGGTACTGCTCTCCGGGATCGACGCGATGGAGTGGGAGCCGCTGTCTCGCTGCCCAGGTGCGTTCTCTCCAGTCTGCCCTCGCAAACGAACCTCAAACACGACATGCAGAACTCGATTCCCTCCAACTGCACTACGTCGACTTTACCTCCACTCCACTTCGCCCTCTCCCCTCCCTCCGCGCTCTCTCAATCTCCAACGACCACACAGGAGGGCACCACCACTCCTCGCTCCCTCTCTCCTCCCCTCTCTCACAACCCTCTTCCTCGCCGAAATATCATACGACACCCCCTTCTCAACTTCCTTCACCTCCGTCGCCCCACAACTCTCCTCCCTCTCCCTCGGCCGCATAATCCACCTCGTCCCCTCCTTCCCCATCGACCTAACTCTCTGCACCGCTCTCACCTCGTTCGAGTTGGAAGATATCTGGTCCAGACCCTCCCTCCTCTCCCTCCTCTCCCACCCGCTCCAATCCCTCCGGATCCGCGCGCACTAACGTTCGTCGAAATGGCTCGAAGGCCTCGCTGCGGACGTCTTGCGCGCGTTGAGGAGCGGGTGGAGGGCGTTGGAGAAGTTGGAGAGGTTGGAGATACCGGCGCCGTGGAGTGGGATGAAGGAGGGGTGGGGGAGTGAAGCGAGGAAGGAGTTGGGAGAGGTGTGCGAAGCGAGAGGGATCGAGTTGAGGTACTACGAGTGGCGGAAGGAGATGGGGGTCGTGGTGGAGCCTTGGGAAGGCTATTTGGATGATTGGTGAGTCTGACCAAGTGGTGTCGTGTCGTGCGGAGCTGATGAGGTCGAATCAGGGACGAGAGGGGAAGTATCAACGCCGCGGACCACTCCTCTAGCACGAGCAGCCTCTTGCGCCTCTCCCAGCACTCTTAGCACCCCCACTCTGCTGCACTAAAACAATGGTTACAACCACGAAAAACCCGTACAAGCCCCCATTCGACCCCTCACTAGACTCCCACCCGATGCACCGTCTTCTTCCCTCCACTAAACCTAATGACCTCCCTCCGCTCCAAAATATACAGCGTCCTCTCGAGCGCATGACTCGTATACCCCTGCTGCTGCACAAACTCCCTGACCAAACTCGAGTAACTCGTGCTCCACCCGATCGGCAACCTCCTCCGAATGTCGGCTTCGACTTTGGTGATCTCCTCCATGAGGTCTCCTCGCGTCATTCCCTCGACGTTGCCGGCTTGGACGGCGTCCATGGTCGAGAACTTGAAGAGACGGATCGCTTCGTCGACGTTGTGCTCCTGCACCTCCGTGTTAAGCGTCATTTTGGCGAGCGATTCAGAGATGCGGATGATGGCTTCGAGTTGGCTGGGGAGTAGCGGCGTTAGCGATCGCAGCTCATGCGGAGAGAGAGGAAGGACGCACCGAACGGTGATGGGGATCGAAGACCGCTCGTTGTTGTCCCGCTCGACCTGCTGCACCTGCTTCCGAAGCGCAACAAAGTGACTGCTGAGCTTCTCCGCTGCCTCGGCCGAAAGTCGGGGTGCGCAACGCCTGTTTGATTCGGGGAATCAGTTGGGACCACCGAGGAGGGAAGACGAGCGAGGGAAGACGAGCGAGCGACGCACGATTTGCAGTAGGCGATGTACCGCTTCATCTTGTCGATGTCGATCTCACCCACGACGGCCGTCTCGTTCGCTCGGTTCATGTGGAGGTTGATGATGAACTTGGCGATTCCCTGCGAGCGTAGAAGGGCGTCAGTTGTTGCTATCAGCGAAAGAGGGAGAGAAAACGCACGCGATCCCGAGCCTCGTCGTGCTCGTCCTTGACGATGAAGATCATGTCGAAACGCGAGAGAATCGTCGTCTGGAAGTCGATGTTCTGCACTCGCGCATCAGCTTCCGCACCGCCGCCACAGCCGCCATGGAAACGCACCTCGCCAGGACTCTTCATATCGTCGTACCTTCCGAACACGGGGTTCGCCGCCGCCAGCACGCTCGTCCTCGAGTTGAGAATGGTCGTGATCCCCGCCTTGGCAATCGAGATTGTTTGCTGCTCCATCGCCTCGTGAATGGCGACGCGATCCTCGTCGCGCATCTTGTCAAACTCGTCGATGCAGACGACTCCGCCGTCGGCGAGGACCATGGCTCCTCCCTCGAGGTAGAACTCGCGCTGTTCCGTCCCAATCATCAGTTCTAGCTCGAAGCGGAGAAGGAGACGAACGCACTGTGGTAGGGTCGCGCTGAACCGAGGCCGTCAATCCTGCTGCCGAAGATCCCTTGCCCGAGGTGTAGACTGCGATCGGGGATACCTTCTCGACGAACTTGAGGAGCTGAGACTTGGCCGTTCCAGGATCTCCAAGGAGGAGGACGTTGATGTCTCCTCGAAGCCGCATGCCGTCGGGGAGGATCTTCTTCGACCCGCCAAAGAGGAGGCAAGCGATGGCCTTCTTGATATCTGCGTCCCAGCTCCAGATCAGCTCCTCCCCTTCTCCCAGCGATGCAGAAAGAACGCACCATCACTCCCAAAGATACTCGGTGCGATGCTCTTCGAGAACCGCTCGTAGAAGCCCTCCCCGCGCGCCATCTCGCCAAACTCCTCCTCCTCCTCGGCCGTAAAGTTCCTCGCTCCTCGTCCTCGTCCGTCGGTATCGATCTCGAGCCCGAGGACACGAAGGTAGGGGGTGCGAAGAGCGATGGCTCCGCCGGATTTCTGCGACGAGGAGGTTAGAGACGCTGAAGGGAGTGGAGGGGATGCACGCACTGATTTGCCGGCCTGGAAGGTCGAGTAGATGCCAGTAGCGATGACGCGAGTTCCAGGAACGACCTTTCCAGTGAGGTAGCTGCTCCAAATCATCAGCTCCTGTGGAAGAAAGGCAGAGGGGCAAACGCACCGATCCGCGCTGAGAAGGACGTGTCGAGGGAGCTCTCCGACGGGAACCATGTCCGGGGCTTCTTGGAGCTTGATGTTCTGCTGGTCGACGAAGCTGCACTTGTCGTGCACAATCACGTAGGGATCCAACGGGCAGTCCTTGGGCCCTCCGTCAGGTGAGGGATCCCTGTTCAAGACGCGTTAGCTGGGCCACTCCTCCTGCTGCGCCATGAACGAGAACGTACGAGCCACAACGACGGGGGAGAGTAAAGCCTGCAAATCCACCTTGGATCTCCATGTGCGCGACGTGGCGGCAGGACTTGCAGGTGATGTGGAGCTTGATGGCGCGCGACGCGAGGACGGAGGCGGAGATGACGATACCAGGGAGACGGACGAGTTGGGAGATGGAGGTAGCCTGTTCGCGCCTGGTCAGCGTTTGGCGGCGCGGGAGAGAGCTTGGGGACGTACGCCGAGTTCACGGAACTGCATGAGCCTGCTCCCACTGCGTAGCTGCAGCTGGATATCTGGCACCTCCTTGTCGCGCTGCTCCCGCTCCTCGATGCTCAGCGACCCAGCAGTCGGGTGCAAGATAGTCTTGGCCAAATTCCTCAACGCAATCTCAAACTGCGTGCGTCCACCCGCATCAGCTACCGCGTCCCATCACGCGCCGAAAAAACAGGGCGACTCACGAGAGGAATCACGTCCCCCGGTTCACTCCTCAGCCTGCCCGCCAGTTCCTCGTTCCAGCCGATAACGTGGCCCATCTCGACCTCGAGAGTCCATTCCTTGCGCAGGAGGTTTGCGCGCAGACGGTCGCGGTAGATGAACGAGGCGTTGTCGCGGAAGGAGGAGAGGAACGAGTAGAACTGGGCGATCGTGGTCGTGTTGGTGGCGTTGGTGTTGGACGTGTTGGAGAAGCCTGAGCGACCCGAGGCGGCGGAAGAGGCGGGGGGGAGAACGGGCACGGCGTAGGCGCGCTGGGGAGAGAGAAGGCGTTAGTGCGCGTCGCGGCGACGAGAAGAGGGGAGACTCACGCCGCGATCAAAGCCGTTCATAATGGCAGGCTGGGGGTGAGTCTGGAGGGAAGGGGGAGGAGTGGGAGGTGTGTCGAGTGTGTCGAGGCTGGGGGCACAGGAGCAGAGGGCGAAGCAGCAATCAACGCGTCGAGCAGAAACACTTCTGCCGGACAAAACACACTCCGCTTCGCAAGGGAGGTGGTTGTTTGCTACGACGCAGGCTTGCTTCGTAACGCTGCTCGGACTGGTATAAATAGAACCATTTGGATCGCATCACCATCTCCCAACCCCCTCACCAGCAAGAACTTCGAGCGCCTCCCTCAGCTCCCGATCCTCCTCCAGCCCCACCACTCGCACCGCCTCAGGATCCGGGAACAAGAACCCAGGATCGCTCTCACACTCCGTTCCCCACTCCGGAAGTTCCCCCTTAAGGAAGTACTCGCGAATCTTCTTCGCCGTACAGAGCGAGGGGTGAGCGAGGGAGCAATGGCCCATCCTGCGCGCCGCGTTGTTAGAGCAGGCATGGAGGAGAGCGGGAAAGACGGACCCGTTTTGAATGAGGAGACTTGCCGAGTCCTCGAAGCCTGAAGCCATCTTGACGGCTGCCGACAAGGGCGTGACGGGATCCGCCGTCATGGCGATAAAGAGGATAGGATTCCTGCAGCAGAACAAGTCCATCAGCATCGTTCCCGCACGTCCCAGATACGCGAGAACTCACTTTGGCCTCCCCATTCCTCCCTCGAGAGTCCAAGGCCCGCGATACGTCTCCACTCCCTCATGCGACCACCGCCTGCACTGCGAGACCCACTCCCCCCACGCCTGTCCACTGATACTGATCTCCCCCATCTCGCGCAAGTACTCCACAAGCGTCTCGAGCGAAGCATCCTCGAGCGCCGAACGGTTCGTATCGCTGCACATGATCGACTGGGTCCCTCCATCAGCCACGTTCGAGGGAGAGGAGGAACGACGTACGTGGCACAACAATCCCGATCCAGTTACGTCCATCGAACGATTAAAGACGTTCTTTGCCGGGTCCTTCGTTCCCAACCCCACATCCCCAGCCTTGAGCTTCTCCCAGATCCCCCTCCCCTCCCCCCTCTCCGCCTGCGCCAAAATCTCCGCGAGTTCAGGCCAAGTTTTCGGGTTGTACAACCCCCTAAAGAGCGTATGCTGGATCGCTGAAGTCGTTAGGATCCCTGCGCCGAGAGTCGGGGAATAGACGGGGAGGGGAGAGGCGTGCAGCGAGGTGCGGAGGGCGGTGAGGCGGGTGTGCAGGGTTGAGAGAGTCGAGTTGGGGGTTGAGAGGGCGCAGAGGGGGCCGGCAGAGAGGCAGGAGGAGAGAAAGCCGTCGAGGGTCTGCGAAGGGGTCAGCGAAGGTGGAGGAGGGAGAAGGAATGCCTACTCGATGGGTGTGGTTCATCGCGCTGCGACCCCAGTCCCAGCTGTTGTGAAACACCATCAGTAACGTTGTGGTGTGGGTGGAGAAGAGAGACGCACAGGTTGTTGGTGTAGAGGTCTGCGTCGCTAACGCCGTCAAGGACCATGCGATGAACCTTGCCGGGGAACATTGCCTGCGAAGCTCGCTCGTCAGCAAACCTCCCCAGTCGCACCCTCAGCCAAACGCACCGTAAAAGTAGCTCCTAAAATCGTTCCATAACTGCGACACTCGTCAGCCCTCGTCTCACCGCACAAGCAAAAGAGCAACCCACCTGAACCCCCAATACGAAAGCTCCTCCTCTCCGAGCGCCTCCAAAATCGCCGCAATATCCCTCGCCGTACTCGCCGTACTTGACCGCTTCAAAATTCCCTTATCCCCATTCTCCACGCACATCCCGTCGAGCGCTCGATTCATCGCATCCAGCTTCCCCGCCCAGCGCAGTTCTCCCTCTGTCATCGGGTCGCCCGGAGCTGGAGTTGGGAGGAAAGGGGACTGGGATTCGTAGAGGAGGCCGAGGGACTCGACGTCTCGCTGGAAGAGCTGGGCGAGGGATTCGGAGGGGAAGCAGGAGAGGGCCGGGGAGGTGAGGTTGACGCCGCGCGGGTCGAAGGAGAGGATGTCGTAGCGTCCTGAATGGGGATTGTGAGAGAGAAAAAGGGCTAGGGAGGGTGGAGCGTACCTTCTATGATGGTGGAGAGGTGACGACCCAGTCGAGCGACCTCCTCGGTTCCTGAGCCTCCAGGACCACCCTGCGCGGATCGTTCAGTCTTTGACTTCTGCGAGAATGGGAAGTGCGTACGGGATTGAGGATCAGAGACCCTTTGTAGGCCTCCTTCTTTGAAGTCGAGGGGAACATGCGCAGCGCGAGGCTGACACTTTCGTTCGGGTGAGGCTTGAGGTGGTCGAGTGGAACGCCGAAGAAGGCACTGAGGAATCCAAGTCAGCGAAACTGCTGAGATTGGAAGAGAAGGGACTGACCAGAACGTCTCGGACGAGTCTGGACAAGGGAACCAGTCGATCTGACCTCGTCGAGAGAAGAGCGCAGCGCGTGCGTGCCGGCAGCTGCTCGAGGGGAGGAGAGAGGTCGCCAACTGGATTGGGGAAGCTCAGCTCCTGATCACGCGTTCGCTGTGGACTCGAACGTAGCTCACCTTGCCCATAGAGGACTCACGCGACAGCATGAACAGTCCCAGTAGCCCGAAGAGTCCTAGGAGAAGACTCCTCCCTCCCGTCTTCGCCTGTCTCCGAATGCCAGCTTTCGCCTGCGCTCCCGGAAGAGGTAGACTCGATTCGAGCTCCAGCTTGAGGTCTCCCATCGCGCCCTGCTCTGAGCCGGAGAGCGAAAGAAGAACTTGAAGAACTTGGACGCGAGGACGGGAACGAGCGCTCCGGTGTCGAGCAAGACAAGCGGAGAGCGAGCAGTTTCCTCCTGCGTTGGAGTCCTTCGATACTAGCCTTGCACCGTGGCAAGCAGAGCAGTTGTTTTGGTGAGAGCAAACCTCCCTCCGAGCACACGTGCGCGCGTCATCAGCTGGGTCAACGGCGGAGACTGAGCTCCAAGCCTCTTCCCAAGTCAGCGAGAGCGAGATCTCGTCCTTCTTACTCCTACGCACGACCAAGATGGTACGACGAATCACCCTTGCAGCCCTCTTAGGCGTCAGCCTCGCCTCCGCCGCTCCCTCTCCAGTTCAACTCGAACAGCAAGTCTTCGACTCTCACGCCCCTCTCTACAACCAAACCGCTCCGCTGGGGCACGGCCACTTCTCAGAATGGGCGAGGGAGACAAAGGACAGCTTCTTGAAGGACCTCTTCGACGGTGAAGCGCTGGGGTGGGCGATCGTGCTGGGAAACGAGGGAGGAGACATGGACTCGATGGCGGCGGCCTTGGCTTGGGCTTACCACCTCACGCACCTGGACCCTCCTCAAGTGAGTTCAACGCTTCTTCTGGTACGGGGTGAACGAGGAGCTGAACCAGGTGTGAGCAGAAAGCGATCGCCATCTTGCAGACAGAGGAGGACGCCCTCTTCCTCCGACCCGAGAACACGCTCGCTCTCAACTACTCTCGCATGTCTACAGGCCACCGCGATCTCCTCAGTGCGCTCCCTCCCCCGCTCTCCCTCCCAGCACCAGCTAAACCCCCACAAACAGCCATTGACGAGCTCCCCATCAAGCCCACGGACCTCTGGCACCGAACGCGCGGCATCGCCCTCGTCGACCACAACATCCCTCGCGCCATGTGGTCCAACGCCACTATCCTCAGCATCATCGACCACCACGAGGATGGAGGACTCGCACCCGACGCTTCCCCTCGCTTCATCGCTATCTCCGCTTCGTGCTCCTCCCTCGTCGCCAAGGTCATCCTTGATGCACGAGATGCGCGCAAGGACAAGTCGATGCACGGAGGGATGCCCAAGGAGATGGTCGACTTGCTGCTTAGGACCATCGCACTCGATAGTGGCGGACTCAAGAAGGACGAACGGCAGCAGGTCGATTTGGAGAGTGCGCAGAGGCTGTTCCCGATGAGCAGCTGGCGCGACGAGGATTTCAAGGACACGATGAAGGATCTCTCCAAGGAGCTTACGGCTTCGAAGAGGGGGTTGGAGGAGCTTAGCGTTCGGGACTTGCTCAGGCGGGATTGGAAGAGTGATTCGTGAGTTCTCTCGCCTGGCTTTGGAAGGAGGAACGAGAGCTGAAGAACCTCCCTTTGCAGGCTCGAGACAAAGTCGGAGAGGTACCCCGCTCTCAGTCTCGGATTCGCCAGCATCCCCGTCTCGCTCAACGAGCAGATCCTCCGAACCCGTACGTCCCACCCCCTCCCCCTCCCCTCCCCGCTAACCCTTCGCAGCCGAAGCCACCGTCCCAGAATGGTTCGCCATCGAACGAGGTCCGTCCCCTCTCTCCCCCTCCCACCTTACCCTCGCTGACCTTTCCGATCTCGAAACAGCCTACACCGCCGAAGCCCTCGTGGACGTCAGCGTCATGCTCACCAACTACCGCGACGAGAACGACGTCAAGATTCACGAGATCGCTCTCGTCGTAGCTCACGGCTGGGGTCCGTCCCCTTCCCTCCCTTCCTCCCGCTTCTCCAGCTGACGAACGAACCGCAGGCAAACGCTTGAATGAGAAAGCTGCAGATCGCTTGTTCCACGCTCTCAAGCATGCGATCGAGCAGGCCGAGCAGCTCGATTCGCTCAAAGAGTGGAAGAGGCCGTGCGTTCTCTTTCGCTTTGTCGGGCAGGGAAGAATGCTGATGCGTTTGGGAGCAGGGATGGGCAGGCCTTGTTGCCCAGGAGGGCGGTGTGGAGTCATACCTCGAGTGAGGCGGGGAGGAAGATCTTGAGGCCTATTGTCGAGGCGGCGGTCAAGAACTGGCAGGGGTAGATATCTGTTGTCAACAAAGCACTGTCCTTTCATCGCACCCATCGCTCGAGAGAAAGCAAGCGAGCAAGCGAGGCACGACAAGCGCGACTTTCAATTCCACTTCTCTCGCTCTTGTCGTGCCTCGCACGCTCGCGCGACAGTCGATTCTACTTCTCTCGCTCGCCTCTCGCTCTTCTCGCTCGCAGTCTTGGGCAAAAAGGCCTTCCAGGTGGTACGTGTCTACTGGTACACGCAAAGAAAGCAAGGGACGCTGCTAAATCTCTACAAGGGGCCAAGGCGAATTAAGAAGGGGCATATGGGTACGAAGGGGGGAGGGGGGTTGCGAAAGAGGGTGGGGAGGGCGAGGGCGAGGTACAAAAGGCAAAAAACTCGCCACAGGGCGTGTGTGCTGCTATCGTGCTTTGAGAGGCAGAGGCGTTAGTGAGGGCTCGGAGGGAGGGAGGGAGAAACGCACCAAGTCATTCACAGGTTGTCGCGCTGCTGCAACCAGGCCGCAGCGAGGGGGTTGATCGGTGCTCCATCGGCGGTACCGCTACCGAAAATCGACTCGGTGACAAAAGCGAGTACGGGGCGGATGTAGGGGTCGAAAGAGGAGTAGGCGGCGAAGGCGAGGACGACTGCGGAGGAGCAAGTTAGCTGTGGGTTCTGCGAGGGAGCGAGCGACGTACGGATGAGGACGGGAAGCCAAAAGAGCATGAGCATGCGATCGCTCCGAGCCATCTGCTCGTCCATGACCACCGCGCTCCTCCGCTTCAAACCCGACGACGAAGCCCGCATCGGCGATAGGGATGACGTCGACGGCGTAGGCGACGCTGGAGCCTGAGCGAGGGTATCGGTAGCGGAGTAGACGGGGGGAGGTGGCGAATCGAGAGCCTTGGAAGGCCACCAAGCCCGCATCGGCCACTCCTTGACGACCTTTCCCTCCGACTCGCTCCCCGACGCCTCTCCGCCCGAATCCGCTCCTTCCGACCTCCCGCTCATCCACGACTTGGAGAACGCCGGCATGCTCGCCATACTCGGGAACGCCGTGACGGCTGGCATCTGGAGCGGGAGAGCGAACGCGTTGGGAAGGCGCATCTTCTCCCAGGCGCCGTTCGGGAGTCCAGGCATCTTGTCCCAGACGCCAGTCGACATGGATCGTTGAGGGACCTTGGTCGTGCTGGATTCGAAGGGGACGACGGCGGGCTTCTGGAACGACCGCGAGAGCCAGGCGGTCGGCGAGAGTTTGGCGGTCTGGGGATCGACGGGAGGGGAGATGGTGTCGAGCTTCTTCTCGTCGACGAAAGGGAGGGGGAGGGCGGTGGTCCGAAGGGGAGAGAACTCGGCGTCGACGTCCGCTTCCGCTTCGAGGAGGTAGTGCAGCGAGACCATGGACGGGTTGCGCGAGATCCTAGTCCGCTCGACCTCGAACAAGCTCTCCTCGTCACTCGAATCAAACGACGAAGAGTCCTCCTCGTCGTCCTCCTCACTCTCCGACTCCGACGCATCGTAATCGCTGACGACGCTCCTCGCGTAATCGCTAGCGGGAGTACCAGGCGCCGACGTCCTCGTGTACGGCGGGAGGTCGAACCGCTGCTGCTGAGGGCGAGCCGTACTCGCCGTAGCGGGCCTCGAGCGGAAGAAGATCTCCTCGACATCAATGTCGTCGCGATCCCGAGCGATATCGAGCGGCGTCTTGCCCGCCAAGTTCTTCGCGCTCCTCGACGCGCCCGCTTCGAGCAGCTGGCGCGTGATGGCGACTCGACCGTACAGCGCCGCGAAATGGAGCGCGGTGAAGCCGTTCCTGTCGGCGGATTCGATGTCGATCCCGCGCGCGAGGAGGAACTGAACGAGGCGATGGAAGCCGAGGACGGTGGCGAGGTGGAGGAGGGAGTGTCGTTGGGCGTTGACGTGGGAGATGGGGGAGAGGGCGAGGGGGAGGGAGGGGGCGGAACCGGGGATGAGGGAGGGGTCGAGGTCGATGAGGGAGAGGAACTTGATGACGATCCCTTCGAAATTCCTCGTCTCGCCCGCGACGGGGAACAAGGGGAGAGATGCGGAGGTCGAGGAAGGAGAGCCGGAGAGGTGGTTGAGGTTGACGATCGACGCCTGGCGGGACGGCGGACGAGACGAGGCGGGAGAAGCGTAAACCGACGCGCTCGCCTCGCTCATCCTCATCGCCAACGCAGCGGTATCGACCGGTCCAGTCGGGCTGACCTGCCGACTCGACGACGCCTGAGCGTTCCCGCCGTGGTTCCCGTTGTTCCCGACGATGCGCATCGCGACCGCGCTGGCGTCCTCGAGTCGACCCGTCATCTTGAGGCCGACGACCTGGAGCGCGAGCTCGAGGAGCGAGCGATCCGAATCGTCCTTGTACGTGAAGAGCTGGAGGCCTGCCCCCTGCTCGACGCTGAGAGGGACGCCCTTGATGCCTACGACGACGGGACCGGGGTTGGCCGAGGGAGGAAGGATGCAGACGAGGGTGTTGGACGACCAAAAGTGAGTCGGTACGGCGGCCGAATCGCCAAAGACGCACACGAGGTCGCGCACAAAGTTCTCGCCGAGGACCGTCACCTCGATCCCGCCGTGAACGGGTCCTTCGCCGGGGATGAGGCGACTGATGCGAGGAGGGGGAGGGGTGAGGCGAGGGTGGGGGAAGGACCAGTTCATCGAAGGAACGGTTTGGGGGATCGAGACGAACGAGCTGGCGGTGTTGTAGAGTTGTCCGAAGCTGCCGTCGCCCGACTGGAGTTGCTGAGGCTGAGGAGAGGGGAGGGCCGAGTGGGAAGTCGAAGCGATGCTCGACGCCATGTCGGGGGATTGGAGGGCGTTGAAGTAGGAGGAAAAGGTGTCGGCGGCGGTCGAGGTCGATCCAGGCGAGATGAGAGGGGAGGACGCGGTCGACCTCCAGTCGTACGACTGCGCAGGGGAGGGCGCCGTCGATGCTGCGGTCGAGTAGGCGCTCGCGACCGAAAAGGCGTTGCTGCCATGCCTCCCCGTGGTCGCATCGGCCATGACCGAGTCCATCCCTCCCAATCCCAGCGCCGACCCCCAGCTCTCGCTCCTCGTCGTCCTCCCCGCTCCAGTATCGAGGCTCGGCTGAACAGGGACGTTGATATGCGCGTCGGGGACCGGTCGAAGCGTCGGCGAAGGCGGTTTCGACATCGTCAACGGCGTCATGGCGAAGGACGGGGACTTGTGGACTCCCGACTGGCGTTTCCGGGGTCGAGCGTCCGAATCGTACGGTTTCGCCGCCGCCGCATGCTTCTTCCCCGTCGTACGCGCCGACAACGGTTCCTCGAACTCCTCGTCGCTCTCCGTCGCGCCTCGAACGACCTTGGCCCTCGCAGCTCGTTTCGGTTGAGCGGAGGGAGCGACGGCAGGAGCTTTCTCCTTCTTGACGGCCTTGGCGCGCTTGCCCTTGGGTGCCGAGGTCGGGGCGCAATCGACGTCGAGAGAGTCGAAGCTGACGTCGGCAGAGTGGGAGACCGAGTTGGCGCCCGAGGGGCGGACGGAGGTCTTGTGGTCGTCGGTGATCATGATGGGAGGAGTGGAACCAGAGGCGACGACGGTGCCGGTTGAGGTGCGGAGGGAGAAGGTGACGCTGCGTTCGAGAGCGTCAGCAGGTGATCCTTGGAATCCAGGGAAAGAGCGCACGAGAATCCTAGGCGCTCCTTGTGATGCCGACAGTAGCACGTAATCCTCGTCGGGAGGACGACCTCGCCCGCGCCAAACTCGACGTACTCGGAGCAGTTGAAAACGACGACCTTCCTACGCTCCTCGTCCTCGTCCGGGCTCGAAACCTCGGAAGCCTCGTTGGCAGGACGAACGCGCGCCTCCTTCTTGCGTTGCGCGCGCTTGTGCTCGCGTTGGCGACAGCCGGTGCAGATGAAGATCTCCTCGTGAGGCTCCGAGCCGCGAATGACGGCGACGTCGAGGAAGAGCGTGTCGGCTTCGTCGGGATCTGCCAAGCAACGGGGGTTAGCTCCTGTCGAGCAAGGAGGGAGGGAAGGAGAAGAACGCACCAGGCTTGACCTGCTTCTTGTTCTTCTTCTTGAGCGCGAGGAACTTGGGAAGGCGAACGTGCGACCAAGTCCCGATCCGGTTGAGCTGGTCCCCCGCGCCCTCCTGCAGTCCTCCATCGCTCGTCATGAGGTCCTCGACACTCTGCTCCTCGGCCTCGGCCTTGACCTTCCCCGCCTTCTGCCCAACGAGAACGAGCGAGATCTTGATCTGAGTCTCGACGCGACTCTTGGCGCCGACGACGGGAACGCCGAGGACGAGGAGTTGCAAACCGGTAGTCGTCTTGGGAGGGACGACGAGGGCTTCGATGACTTTGGCGGCGACGATGGCGTCCTTGGCGACGAGGTTGGTCGGCGGTCCCTCCTTGACCTCTTCCTTCCTACTCTGGCTCGACTCCCTCGACGCGCGCTCGCTCTTGACCGCCGTTCTCCCAACTTCTTCCTCCTCCTCCTCCGTTCCGCCAACAAGATCCTCCGGTAGGACCGCGGCCATCCACTCTTGCGCTTCTGCATTCTCCTGCGGCGCCGAATTAGGGAGAGGAGGAGTCGCGAGTCCGCCGGTGAGTTGAGGAGAGATGCCGGCGTTGACGGTGAGGAGGTCGACGGGCATCGACATGCCGCTGAGGAAGAGGGAAGCGCCAGAGTGGGGGTTATCGGGGAGGGAGACGGGGGAGGGAGCGTAGACGGGGGTGAGGGCGCGTTGGGGAGTGGGTTGGTAGGAAGGGAAGGAGGGAGCAGCGGAGGCGGGTCTGCACGCAACGAGGGTTAGCTCTGGATGGGGCTGCAGGGAGGGAACGCGTACCCGCACACGTCGCCGTTGACGAGATCCTCAAAGTCGACCTCCATCTCCTTAACCGAGTCGGCCTCCTCCGCCTTGACCGTGCGCGCCTCGTCGTAGTACTCTGCGTGCTGGCGGTGGTAGCTCTTGCTTTCGGCTGGCGAATGGACCGTCGTACTCGGCGCCGTGCTCCAGAAGTCGCTCGTGAGGGCCAGGCCGCCTTCGTCCTCTCCCATCATCCCCTCGGCTCCGAATGCTCCTTCCCCCTTGACGCCAAAGATAGGATCCACGAGAGGAGAGACCCAGTCGTCTCGAGTCATTCCAACGTGGGCAGGGACGGAGAGGCCTAGGTCGTAAGCCCAGCTGGGGGTGGCGGAAGAAGGGTAGGCCGAGTCGGAGGAAGGCGAGTCTCCGCTCGAGGACGAGGACGAGTTTGAATCAAAGTGGTCTTGGTCGTACTCGTGAGGACTCGAGTGGTTTGAGGGAGGGTCGAGGGCGAAGTCGTCCTCCATCGATGCCGCTGGGTTGGGGTTGGCCCAGACGAGAGAGTTGGGAAGGGCGGTTTGGAGTTGGTTCGTGAAGAGAGTTTGGCGTGTTGACGAGGAGAGAAACCTCTCCTTGTGCCGGTAAGAGAGAGTCTACTCCAGCTGCGTTTGTCGTCGTTGGCGAGAAGGGAACACCTCGACAAGGCGGGGGGAACAGGTCAATTCAAATTCAATCTCGTCTGCGCCTTGCTCGACTTTATCAGAAACAAGAGGACCTGTTCTAGTCAACGAGTTGTATTCAAGAAGCTTCTACTAAGTTGTCGCTTGGTCCTACCGACCGAAAGAATCCCCAAAAAACGAGGTCTTCGCCCCAGCGCGGATCTCTCTCACAGCGGGCTGGCAACTCCCCAACCACCCCCCCTTCTCTCCTTGCCACGCCTCGGAAGGAGTAAAAGCGTGCCCAAAGCGAAATGACGAGACTCTCGCTCAAGACCTTCGCAAGGCGCTAGCTCCGATCTTTGCCGCCAGACGAGCTCGATCGCACAGTGGGAGGCTCCCGGGAGGCAAACGACGCAAGGACGGCTGTGAAGCAAAGACCTCTGCCGAGAAGGCAGCGAGGCGTTTTGAGCAGGCTCGCCCGCCTTGGAACGAGTCCGAGCGGAAGTGCGGGCTGCCCTTTGCGCGTAACTTGTGGAGCGAAGGTTTTGGCGGGTGAGAAGGGTGAGGAAGTGTGATTTGGGACGGGATGAGAGAGAGGACTAAACGTGCGAGCTAGTGAAAGAAACGACACGTGTGGGCGGGAGAGGACAGACTGGGAGCTGGGAGCTCGAGCAGAGCAAAGCTGAGTTGGGCGAAACCAGTCTCGAGGGGGCTGGAGATGCCTTCGCTGTTCAAAGATGTGGAAAGGTACAAAGGAAGGATTCTAGAAATGCAATGAGAGTAACGATAATGCCTGAGGGGAAAGCGACCACCCGGACTCCGGGCAGGCTGGCAGCCTCGCACACCCTCATTCCAAGTCTCAAGCTCATCATAGATCGTTGGCAATCTCGTTTGTTTGAGGAGATTCTCATACAGAAGCGTTCGAGAGAGTGGATCGAGTGGGTTTGCAGAAACAGTCGATTCGCTTTCGCGAACGCTTCGCAACCGTTTTGACGAGAGTCTCGCTCCCTCCATTTGAGGGAAAGACAATCCAAGAAGCTGAAGCAGAACTGAAGCTGTCCAACGTCCAAGTGAGCTCAGAAGCTCAGAAGCCTGCAGCAGCAAGTTGGCTAAACGAGCAGGAGAAGCAGGATTCCTCAGCTTCGTCTCTCTGCAACGCCGACGATCCATTCCCCTCCCCTTCTACTCCCCATGCTCCTCAACACTCTCCGTAACACCCTCCTCCAAGTCTTCTTGGGGCTGAGCCAGAGCGAGAACTTGTTCCTCAGGTAGCCAACTTCCGCCCAAGGTACTTCTCCACGCCCTCGACCCCAAATTAATCGTTCTCCTTCTCGGAAGATACTGCCTCTTCCAATCTGCAGCCAAAGACGCCACGCTTGTCGCCGTCTTCGAAAAGGGTTCCCTCGGGCTTCGAGGAATCAAAGTCGATGGGGATGGGGTTCGAGCTGACGTCGAGCATGATGTTGCCCGGGTGGACGTCTCCCTGGGAGAGAAGAAAGTCAGCTCTGGCTTTTGAGGAAAAGAACGAGCGCACGTGGATGATCCCTAGCGAGTGGAGGTGCTCGACCGCCGCACGCACTCCGCGCAAGATCCATTCCACATCGACTTCCTCCTCGCTCTTCTCCACCAGATCCTCCAGCGTCCTCGGGTAGCGCTTGAAGAACAATCCCTACATGAAGACTCCGTCGTCGCTCGTGTATCCCAGGTACTCCGCAACGTTCGGATGAGGATTCCTGCGAAGGACTTCCCAGACTTCCACCTCGCCAAGCTGCAGACGAGGGAGGCTCATCGTCCCCTCTGGCCCGCTATACATACAGTACTCCGGCGGCTTGACGAACGTCGTTTCGAGGCAGAGAGGGAGGGGAGCGGCGGTGAAGTGGGGTTGGATCCGAGTGTGGAGGAGGTCGAGAGGGACGCGTTCGCCTAAGTGCGTCCAGTTTTCGGCGCGGTCGTAGTGCTCTTCGAAGTGGAGGGTGTGGTAGAAGTGCCCGTTCTCCATCTACGAGATGCTGTGGAACTTGAACTCGTGGGGGATCGTGTGAGTGAAGTGGGTGGATGAGGCGAGGTTCTCTCGTTCGGTTCCCCTGCGCAAAAGAGAGTCAGCCTGGGAGGAAGAAAAGAGCGTTCACTAGACTCACATGCTCGATTGAAGTCCTACCAGTAGATCTGAGGTGAAGGGAGAAAGGGAAAGGCCGCGCTCTCCAAGCTGTTGCGCGGAATCCGCAGATCCTGGATCCCGTTCGTCTCCCTGGTTCGTCCTGCGAAACAAGTAGATTTCAATGCTCCTACGTTCAACCTCTGAAGGCGCTATTCCCAGACAAAGCCCCGGAAAGAGAGCAGAAGCAGCGAGCACCGCAAGAACAGCAACAAGCAGATCGGTCCAGTCCCCACAGCAGCTCCAGGTCCCTTCTTACCAGCGTCTACTGCTCCCCTCCCTCGTACCTAAACACCTCCTTCAGATCCAACCACCACCCGCCCTCCTCCCCGCTCCCCTTCGCGCCTTCGACCAAGCTCTCCTGCATCCCATCCGTCATCTTCCACCATCTCCGCGTCTCCTCGTCCCGCGCCACCTCCTCCATATCGGCGTCCCAGTCCGATCCAGTGTACCTGAACGTCGCGATGAGGAGGGAGTGGACGGGATCGTGGTGGATCGAGTAGTCGGTGAAGTGTGCTTTCTTCAGCGCGCTGCAGGGTCAGGGAGTCAACGGGAAGGGTGGGGAGAGTGGGAGAGGGGAGTTATACGCAAGGACACCAGGCCAGACGGCGTCATGGACCTGTGGAGGGGGGAGTGAGCTCGAGAGGGAGAGAGCGACGCGCCGGTGCGCGTGGAGGCCAGGAGGCCTGGAGGGCAACGCACCTGGCAGTACTCCTCAAAGCGTTCAGGGCGGACCCTGATGATCTGACAGACTCGCTTGGACGACATCGTTACGGGCAAGCTCGAAAACGCCTCCGCTTCGTGCTTGAGGGATTCCGGCGCGGTCGGTGCAAAGACGCGACGACTCGGAGGGAGGAACTCCTTCCTCTAGGCCCAACTCCCCCCTGACTCCCACACTCCTGCTTCGGCTCTGACCTCCTAGTCACTCCCTCTCAACTTCCTCAAGCCCTCGCCGCCCAGAACCATGTCCGCCGACCGCGCCTCTCCCTGCCTCCTCCTCCACGACAAGGTCGTGGTCGTTACCGGCTCCTCGCAAGGCATTGGACGCGGTATCGCACTCGGACTCGCAGCGCAGGGTGCTCAACTCGTTCTGCACCACTTGGGCGACGCGCGAACGACGGCGGACGTGGCGGTTCTGCAGGCGGAGATTGCGCAGTTGGGACGGCGGTCGGTGGCTGTTGGAGGAGATATCGCGGATCCCAAGACGGCGGAGAAGGTGCGTTTGGTGGCTGCGCTCTAGGAATTGAGCAGGGGAGCTGAGCGTTGAGCAGATTGTTGCAGAGGGCGTCGCAGAGTTTGGTCGAATCGACTGCCTGGTCTCGAATGCGGGCATCTGCCCGTTCTTCTCGTTCCTGGACATTCCCCACGTAGGTGCTCCTCCTGCGTCTTCAGAACGTCGTGTTGATTCACGAATCGGGTCTCCAGGAGATCTGGAACTTGACGAGGAGCGTGAACCTTGACGGCGCATTCTTTGTCGTTCAGGCTGTTGCGAGGCAGATGAAGGAGCAGGTAACGCCTTTCTCTTCCGATAGGAGCAACGAAGAGCTTATTCGACCTCGCAGATTCCGCAAGGAGGCTCAATCGTGGCGATTTCGTCGATTAGCGCACTGGTCGGAGGAGGCGAGCAAGCGTGCGTCGTTCTGGCCCTTCTTCCTTTCTTGCAGCACTGATCCCTCTACCTGCAGTCACTACACGCCCACAAAAGCGGGAGTCAAGGTGTGTGTCCTCCCTGGTCCTCCCGCAACACGCACTGACGTTCGCTTCCCGAAGTCCCTCATGGAGAGCTGCGCGATTTCCTTGTCTCCCTACGGGATCCGCTGTTCGTCATCCTCAGCCGAGAAGATTCTACAGGCAGAACGCTGACCTTCTATCGACGCAGACGCAGGCAACTCTGTCCTTCCCGGAACGATCGAGACCGGCATCAACAAGGAGGATCTCGCTCAGCCCGAGAAGCGAGCGTACGTGAACAAACGGATCCCTCTGGGCAGATTGGGTTCGTCTTCGCTCTCTTCGCGACGGTTCCTTCGATCTCATCGCGGTTGCTCCTCCAGGAACTCCGGAGGATTTGGCCGGCCCAGTTTCGTTCTTTCTGAGCGATATGGCGAGTTACGGTGCGTTTGCTTTGGTTTCTCGCTCTCACAGTGCTGGACTGAAGTGCTTTTTCAGTGACGGGAGCCTCGCTTTTGGTTGATGGAGGACTCTTTGTAAATTTGCAGTAGGGAATGATGGTCCGGGTTCACTTTCTGGACCGCTCGCTCGCTGTCGTCTCTCGCTGGCATGTTACGCAAGGCTGTTTGGCAGCAGTATTCTCCTTCCTCTCCTGAATTCGCGAACGGGGGCCCCAGAAAGATCGAACATTCGAGGAGCGAGCCCTCGTCTAGGATCGAGTCCGGGTCCGCGCGCTTTCCTTCGCCTGGACCTCCTCCGCCTGTTTGGACTTTTCGGGTGTTCGCCGTGAAACAGCACGAGGGGAGAGACCCTGTATCTAGCCAACTCTTGGCCGCAAGTCAATTAACTCCTTGGCTCCTTGCAACCTCTATCGCTCGCTGGACGATGCCAGACTTGCGATGGGCGCCTCCTCGCAGCTCAAAAGCTCCCCACGTATGTCCGGGCTCGTCCTGTGCACCCTCGTGGAGCTAATCTCAAGTTTGACAGGCTAGGAGCGCGCCAGCCGTCGTCCAGCGGTACCCACGAGCTCCTCAAGCTGCCCTGCGGAATCCGCAAGCCTCCGCCGACCGCTCTCGCGAGCGATCCAGTTCGCTCAAGGCAACCCCAACCGGACTGGATACGCCTCCAGTCTCTCCCGTCTCGACTACGACGCCGTCGCGTCTGCAGGTCAAGGAAAAACAGCACAACCGCCGACTCCCTCCCGTTGGTGCGTTCTCTCTCTCGAGCGCAGGACGTGTTGTTGGGGATGGGTTCTGACTCGTCGTCTCAGCTGTTGCGTACCTCAAGGCCTGGTATCTCCAACAGCCTGCGGTTCCCTACCCGTCTGAAGCGGAGAAGGACGACCTCGCGGAAGCAACAGGTGATTGCTCCCTCGAGCGACGTTCCTCGCATCAGCTGCTCATTTACGCGTCTTTTCCGTCCGTCCAGGTCTCGAGAAGAAGCAGATCAACGGTCCGTTCCTCCTCCCCACCGTCGTCGATTCCTCCACTGACCCTTGAATCCCGCAGACTGGCTCATCAACGCTCGACGAAGGATCAAGCATCCAGTCCCCCGACCCGTTGTTCGCCAGCGATCCAACTCGGCCGCCCCAGCTACCCCCTCTCAACAAACCAGCAGGCCTTCCGCACCCCGCACCAAATCCTCCAGCACCTTCTTTTCCCCGACCTTCGTTCCCTCCATACGAGCAGCGGAGGTCGACGTCGAACGAGCCGAATCGTCCTGGAGCCGCTCGTCCTCCATCTACTCCCTCCCTCCCAACCCCCACGACTTCGAGCGAGACGAAACTCCCCTCAGCCGCTCCTCGAGCATCTACCAGTCGTCCGGGGACGTCGAGCGAGTCGAATCCCGCAGTCGCTCCTCGAGCATCTACTCCCTCGCCCCCTCCTACTTCCCCTCAACGCAAGACGAGCCCGACCTTCGCAGTCGTTCCTCCTCCATCTACTCCTTCCCTCCCTCGGCCGTCCAATCCCAATACGGCGACGACGACTACGAGGAAGAAGTCGAAGCGATCCCTCCTCCCTCCCAGGACCTCGCAGCGCGCAGGCCCAGCGCCAGTCACCCGTACTACTCTTCGTACTTCCACAAAGCTTACGCCATCGAGCCTACGTACGCCTATGCTCAACGAGCAGAGTACGCCACTCCTCCGGCGAGGAACGAGTACGACCTTGCGGGCCCGACGACGTCGGGATCGACGTACCGCGTTCGCTACCCCCGACCGCCTGAGGTCGATTCGAGCGAGCATCCCCGTCGTGGAGGGTAGTTACGCATTTTTGTTACCCCCGATACCCCTTCGCAGTTGTTAATATCCCCACCTCCCATTCGTCTCCTCCTTCTCCCACCCCTTCCCTTTCCTGTCCCTCCTCCACCCCCGCCTTCGAGCGAATCCCCGCTCCCGTAAATCCTGTCAATTCAGCCGTACCTTTCAAGCAGTTCCGATCGAGCGAGAGCGAGAGCGAGAGAGCAGAAAGACCCACTCCCCCCACGCGCACAACAACAAAAAGGTCCCTCTCATTACTCCTCCTCCTCCTTCGCCCTCCTCCGAATCCCAACCTGCTTCCTCCTCTCCCTCTCCCCCCTCCACCCCTCCTCCTCCTCCTTCGCCGCCCTCCTCCTCTCCCCCCTCCTCCCCCCAACCGAAGGCCCCGCCAACACCAACACCTCCCCCCCCCACCTTCCCCCCTCCCCCCCCC
>JANGFH010000228.1:0-26316 GCA_025758715.1 Glaciozyma martinii | reverse complement strand
AGATGACATTCCTGACGAGAATCCCAGGCGTCAGCTCAACTTCAGGAACGAGAGAGAGAGGAACGCACCCGATCGTCATCATGAGCATGCGACAGTTCTGGAACTTGGTAGCAACGAGTCCAGCGATGAGGAGAGCGATGACCTGGAAGGAACGACCCGCGCAATCGAGGAGCGCGGCGTCAAACGTTCCGAATCCCATGCCCTTGATGACTGCGCCGAATCGTCAGCGAGCTGTGCTGAAAGCGACAGAGAGAGGAGAGCTCACTGGTTCCACTGAAGTTGGTCAAGATTCCGTTGGGAACGCTGGACCCGAACATGGCGACCGTCAAGAACCACGCCTTGGGATCCTTAAGAGCCTGGAAAGCCTGGTAGCGTCGGAACGCCTTGGACTTGATACTGCAAGTAAACAAGTCAGCTCTGAACGACTGCTTGAAGAAGAAAAGGACGAACCCGACTCCGTTGGCGGCGACGCGGGCGACAGCGAGGGTGCGGTACTCTTCCTGGAGCCAGGGAGCGTTCGAGGGACCGTCGGCGAGGAAGTAGTAGAGGACGAATCCCCAAACGACCGTCAGCGCGCCGAGAATATCTGGGAGGAGAGTCAGTATCTGAAAGAACGGAAGCGAAGTCGGCGACGAACAAAAAATGAGCTGCCAGCGCGGAACCACCTCCGATTCCGGCATTTTCGAGATACCAGCAGCCATCAACGCGCCAATCATTCCTCCCCAGCCAATAGCGCTATACCAGATTGTTTGTCGTAAAGGAGCTTCGGCGCGAGTGTACCAGAATCCAGTCATGAGAGAGAGTCCGGGGGTGACTGCGGCTTCGAAAACTCTGCGAAGGTGGAACGGTTAGCTCGCTCGATGGCAAGGGTGGTGAAGACGAGAAGGACGCAGGAGATGGAAGGGGTAAGGATGGGGAGGAAGAAAGGGGCGAAACGCAAAAGCCGAAAAAACGCACCCGAGGAAGAAACGGGCAGTGAGAGCACCGGCGTACGACTTGACGCCGACCATGCTGATAACGCACTGAGTGCGCGAAAGACGTCAGCAAACGAGCCACATTGCGACCACACTGCGACAGGGGAGGAACTTGAAGAACGCACCACACCCCAAATGACGGACGAGATTCCCAGAACGGTACCAGCCTTGTAGCGACCGAGGAGGTAGGCCGCAGGTTCCTGAGCTACCAGGTATCCGATGTAGAAAATTGAGGCGACCATGCTGTACTGGTTGCCGCTGAGGCCCATCGCTTCCTCCATGCCTGGGGCGAAAGAGCGAGGTTAGCTGATGTTGAGGTGCGATGCGATGCGAGAGTGGAGAAACGTACCAAAGACTTTCGCATAGTTGAGGGCAGTCTTGTCCACTGCGAGGAGAGGAGGGTCAGCAAACGTCGACGAAGAGGCACGATCGCGCACGCACGATATTGAAGGGTCTGAGTGACGAGGAAGCTGTACTCGGGAGTTTCGATTAGCTCTGCGAGCACGAAGATTCGAGGAAGAACCGAGCACGCACAGAGGGAGGAGAAGCAGATCGATCCTGCGCAAGATGGCCTTGTTCTGAGCCGGAGTCTGTCCCAGGCGAGATCGTCAGCGATGAAGAAAGGGACCACGTAGAAGAGGAGTGCGCACGATCTCTGCGACCTCTTGGGAGCGCAGGTACGCTGCGTGGCCGATGTTGTCCTCGTTCTCGTCGTCCTCAACGATTGTGCTCGGAATCACGGCGTTCTCCTTCTCCAACGCGGAGCCCTTCTCGTACCCAGTGGTAGAAGAGAACTCGGAGTCGGTGACGCTCGTCTGGGTCGCCTCGCGCTTGAGGAGGACGGGAGCCATGGCAGAGTTGGGAGGAGAGGTGGGGGGAGAAGAGAGAGCGCGGGGCAACGCAAAAGAAGACCAACGGTGCGGCGCAGCTAGCTATGCAGTCCGCCCGAGCAGATCTCCCGGTCGCAGTCGTCGTGTCGCATTGCTTGCGGAGAATCAGCCTCGCTCGAATTTGCGCCGACGAGCGACGGTCTCGAAAGGAGCTTGTCCACCCCCCTTCCCCCACCAGCAAGCCTTTTAGAGGCGGAGACCCAGACTGCGGATGAGCAGCATCTCGAGCGGTCAATAGTGAGTCCTTGGCGTCGTCGTCGTCCTCACCATTCCACCCTCCCCGATAGGATGATCAATGAGAGCTCGCGGGATGCGGGCCGCAACAGAGAGTACGATCAGGGCGAGCGAGCCCCAGACTGCTTCTGATAGGCTGGATTCAAAGCGTGGGGGAGGAACGAGCATCGATGGAGCAGTTCGAGCCACACGGAGCAGACGAAGACACGACGGGAGAACAGCCTCGATCACTGCCGCCCAAGCTCCTCCTGAGCTCGTCGCCGTCGTCGTCCGCCGTTGTTGAAGGAGTTGGATCGTGGAGTGAAACGTAAGAAACGAAGTAGAGCAGCTCGACTGCCCGTGAGAGCGAACGCCAGGCGCGCGAAGTCTCCCACGGTGTCCTAGGCACAACTCTCAGCCGAGGGTGCTGTTTTCGCCTGCTCCTCTCCCCGGACTCTCTGGTCGAGGCTCGAACCGATTCTCCGCTGCCCCAGCTCTCCTTTTTAACCTACTCATCCCAACACCAACCATCGCTCAAAGAACAATGGCTGCTCGTCTCGCCTCAATCTCCTCTCACCTTTCCGGCAGCTTCCCTCAAGGCCTCCTCAAGGACGAGGTCTGCATCATCACCGGATCGGGGCAGGGGATTGGAAGGGCCTGCGCTCTCACCTTTGCCAAGGAGGGCGCAAAGGTCGTCGTCAGCGACATGGACGGTAGTGAGAGCAACTTGTTTCGGCACCATGTGGGGGAGGAGCTGACTTGCTGGGACGTTGCAGTCAAGGCTCAGCTCGTGGTGGACGAGATCAAGGCTCTTGGAGGACAGGCTATCGCCGTTACAGGAGACGTCACCGCGCAGGACTTCCCCAAGAAGCTCATCAGCGCCACCGTCGCGTTCGTCCTCTCCCCCCACCTCCTTCTCCTCCTGCTAATCCCAATCCCAAACGCAGTGCGTTCGGCGGAATCAACCACATTGTCAACAACGCCGGATTCACGTTCGACAAGATGCTCCACACCATGTCGGACGAGACGTTCGAGCTCATCCTCAAGGTCCACAACACGGCTCCGTTCCGCATCATTCGCGAGGCGGCGCCCTACCTCCGCAACAAGGATCCCAAGCTCATGGCTGCCAACCGCTCGATCGTGAACGTCTCTTCTATTGCTGGACTCCACGGCAACGTCGGTCAGACCAACTGTGCGTCGCTTCGACCTTGCTCGCTTCTCAACAGCTGACCACCTCGCTCCCCTCACAGACGCCACCGCCAAAGCTGGAGTCGTCGGACTCACCAAGACGGTCGCGAAGGAGTGGGGAGGATTCAACGTTCGTGCGAACACTGTCGCCTTGTGCGTCTCCTCCTCCTTTGCAAAAGCCTCCCACTGACCAACTTCCTCCCCACCAGCGGCTACATCGAAACCCGCCTCACGCAGGCCAAGGAACTCGGCGAGACCATCGTCGTCAACGGCCAAAAGGTCGCTCTGGGCATCCCCACCGGCGGAGCTCCTGCTCCCAAGGGCCCCGTGCCGGGAATTCCTTTGGGACGACCTGCGACGGCGCAGGAGGCCGCCAACGCCGTCTTGTTCTTGGTTTCGCCGTTGGCGAGCTACGTCAGTGGACACACTTTGGAGGTTACGGGAGGATCGGGAATCTAGGGGGTCTGCGAAGGGCAATGCATGTCGCGTTTTGTGCGTTCTTTCGGTGGGCGAGCTTCGTCGCTTCGAGAGAGGGAAAGAGCTCTGCTTGCTTGCGCAGCTCTTCTGGAGCTCCCTCCAGTCTTGGCTCTCAGCTCACCTCGAAACCCAGTTCCAGGAATCCAAAGCCTACTACTACATTAAACGAATCTTGAAGACGAACCCAGCCCCATCACGCCGTCGTAGCCGCCTTGTTCTTCTCCTTCTCCAACGCCGCCGGCCCGTCCTTGTGCTCATCAAACTGGAACATGGGAAGATCCAGCAAGACAGTCCTCTTGACGACTTCGGGGATCCGGCGGTAGATCGCAGGAGGGATAGGGAAGAGGATCGAGGTGCGACGAAGGTAGGCCTGCAAGGGGATCGATCGAGAGTCAGTTTCGTGCAGGGAGGAGGGGGGAGAGAGACACACCTGGTATTCAGCCCATTTGTCTCCCGATTCGGGGTTCGTCCCGTGAGTCATGAGGAAGTACTTCTCCGCCGTAGGCTTCTCAGCGAGCGGGAGGCCCGAGATGAAGAACAACAGGACTGAGGAGGGTCGTCAGTGTCGTTCTGCGCGAAGGGGGGAGAGGGAACGCACGGGAGATGAAGATGGGACCGACGATCGAGCCGAAGAGAGCTGCTCGGGCGGAGGGACTTGCGCCGCGAGAGTAGATGGCGGGGGAAAGGCAGAGGACCCAGATACCCCACCCTGCGAAAGCGATCAGTTGAGTCGACTGAGGAGGAGGAGGGTGCGAACAAAGGAAGATCTCGCCGAAGAAGTTGGGGTGGCGAGTGTAGTGCTGCGCAAGGAGTTAGCGAGGCAGGGGGAGGAGGAGAGGGGACGTACCCAGACGCCTTTGTCGTTGATCGACCCGCGAGGAGGCTTGTTGGACTTGTAGTTGTACTTTTGCTGATCCGCAATCGCTTCGCAGACGAAGCCGAGGATGAACATGATCATGCCAAGGATGTCCTGCGATGCGAATCAGCAACGAGGTGGTACGGAAGGAGGCAGTGAGAGACGCACGGCTGCGGTGCCAAACTTGATCCTGCGGTAGTTGCCCACCGGATCCGAGACGTTCGGAGAGTTGAGGATCGTGAGAGGCAGAGAGACGGTCCAACACCACATCAACTGGAAGACCCAGAAAGCCATGAAGCGGAAGAAGTGGGGCTGGAGAGAGGAAGCGTCAGTGAGTGCTCGCGGGAGGAGGAGAGAGAGTACGCACTCGCATCTCGTCAAACCGGCCGTCCTTTCCAGTCTTGAGGACGCGGAAGAGCAGGAAGCCACCCAGTCGAAGCGACCAGATGACGACAAAGATGCTTGCAATGAGGTTCCGCGTTTGGAACGTTGCTGCCGCTCCAGCAAAGAGGGTGAAGAGGGCGAGGACAAGGAAATTGGCGGATCCTCCGAGATCAGTGAGCTTGTCCGTTTGGAAGCTGAAGCTGATGAGGAAGAGGGTTCCCTGTACGAGAAGTGAGCATCTGGAGGACGTCGCTGAAGAGGGAGAAGGGTCACCTGCAGTGCGAGAGAGATCAGGAAGGTGGCGCTGAGGTAGAATCCATCGAGGACAGAGGTCGATTCGCCGGCCATTGGGCAAAGCGGAGAGAGGCTGGAGCAGCTGGTCAGGAGCAGACAGGGAGTGAGCTCCAAAGGGGACTACTCACAGGTGTGTGGGTGCTAACCAGCAAGCAGGAGGGAAGTGGGAAGAGGGCAAGAGCGATCCTCTCGATCTCGAGGCTGAGAGTCGAGGATCGGATCCTCCGCTGGCGGAAGCCTGCGGTGGTTCTTGGCTGTGTAGTTGTGCACTCGTTGGGTGGTAAAACAACAAGACTGTAACCCAGAAGCGCTACTGCAGACCACTCCTTCCTGCTGGAACGACTCGAGCTCCTTCTCGGCTGGAGCTCCCACTGGCCAGTCTTGAACGCCGCCCTTGACCCTCGCTCCTCCCATCCAAGGACTCGTTCGACTCGTCCACGACAGCAGGAACCCCCTTGTCAAGCTTCGCTTCCTTTGTGCGTACTCTCCTCCCCTCCTCCTCCTCACTCAATCTGACGCCTGAACTGGAACAGCTGCACCTCCTCTCAGTCGCTCGAATCACCAACTCGCCCTCCGAACCAGCAGCATCCTCCATGGCGCTTTAGAATCACCCCCCAAGCACGCATAACGACCACGCACTACGACCACTCTACGACCCCGCCATGCCCTCCTCCTCCTCCTCTCCTCCTCCTTCCACTACCACCGCCTCTCCACCTCTCAACACCAAGCGGTCCCGCGTTCGCCTCCCTCACCCATTCGCCAAAACCTCGCCTGGGCCTCTCCCGTCTGGTTCGGGAGGAGGGGAGGGAGGCCACAGGGACCTGGCGATTGCGACGGATGGCTCCTTTGTCGAGACGACGAGTGAAGCGGCGGCGAACGCGCTAGCCAAGTTCTACGGGGAGCAGGGAGCAGAGGAGTACGTCGTGCAGAGTAGGGAGGAGGGGGGACGCAAGATGTACCGTATAAGGTGAGTGCGCAGAGCTCTGTGGGCGGCAGGGAAGCGTGGGGGAGGAGCTGGTGTACTTGGAGGCCTCCAGCTGTCCCCAGGGGTTGCTGGTCCAGTCGTCCGCAGCTGTTGCTCGGATCCCGCAACGACGGCGCGCCTGTCGTTAGGCAGCTGTGAATGCAGCTCTTGTCGATGGCCGTACTGTGGACTGGGACCAGGATCTTACCACAAAGACGACGCGCCTTCCTCAGTCCCGCTCCACCTTACCAGCGCGGCCGCTGACCCCTCCTCCCGCAGGCCTCGCTCTCGCCCTCCATCTCCCCAACCACTGTCCCCCTCCCCCTCCAGCTCCAAGCACCTCCCTTCCACCTCTCCTACTTCTACCCACCCGCCCTTCGCCCGCTCCTCTCACCAACCTCCAGCACCCCACGCGAACCCAACCTTTGCGCTCCACGCCGCCTCTCCTCAACGCCCTCTCGCAGAGCCGAAGAGCCTCCGCCCCTCACGATCCATTCCCGCCCTTCGCACCACCGGCCTCTCCACCACCAGCTCCAGCATCCCAGCCGAGGACTCCTCCCACCTCCGCGCCACTCCCTCCCTCCGCCGCGTCGGCTCGACCCCATCTCTCTCCGCTCAAGGCCTTTCCAGTACCAGTCTCGCGAGGTCCAAGTCGAGCAACGCCGCGATCGGCTCGCAGGGGGACGTCCTCGGCCGGCTCCTCGGGTGGAGCAGTACTCCTCCTCCGCGATCGCTAGCAGGAGCACCGGCTTCGAGGAGGGGACCACTGGCGTTTGGGGACAGGGCGCCAACAGGAACTGCGCAGTTGGGATTGCCGGGCGTGCTGCGAGGAGCAGAGGACGAGCAGGAAGCGCTGATGGAGCCGGTGGAGGATACGACAGACTTGCCTGAAGATCGTGCGTCCTTTTCTCTGCTGCGAGGGTGTTCTGCTGACCTCTAAGCGCTCGTTCAGTAGTGCACGCTCTCGAAGCCCTCCCATCTCTTGACCCTCCCATCCCCGACTCTCCACAGCACTCCTCCTCGTGTCCTACTCCACAACCCTCCCTCTGCCACGCCAACCTCCCTCCCCCCTCTCCCCACCCCTCTCAAGATCCCAACGCCGTCCCTCGAGCGATGCGCGAAGTCGCTTCGAGCGACTCGATCCGCACGGCGAAAGCAGAGGACGGGCAGCACACGACGCGACGCCCCAAGCGAAGTCGGTTCGGCGACCCAACCGTGTTCGACATCTTCCAGGGCCTCCCTACGACTTCCTCCTCCACCTCCGCACGATCACACGGCCGACTTCCCTCGTCGTCGTCTTCGCACTCATCCCTCTCTGATTCGGCGAGAGCAGAGGCGCAGAGCGTCAGCGTCTCAATGGCGTTGGCGGACGACCCGAGGTTCGTCATTTGGGAGCGCGGAGGGTGGACGGCTCCCTCGACGCCGAGCGGGAGCGACAGGCGCGGAAGTATCGTGCAGGAGATGGAGATTGGGAGTCCAACGACGACGGCGAGCGATCGAGGGAGTCCCGCGACGTCGAGCTCGAAGCGGTGGAGTCTCAAGGACCGGCGGTCGTACGCCTCGAACGGGGAGAGCTCGCCAGCGACGAGCGTGCGCGATTCGATCAGCTCCGGAGGAGGAGGGTACGCACCGCACAACCGCGTTCTCATGGCCGCCACCGTCGAGCGCTGGGTCGCCGAACTCACGAGCAAGATCGAGGCGGACCTCCTTAGCGGGTTCTTCCTCACGTACCGCTCGTTCGTGCGCCCGCTCGACCTCCTTCGGCTCCTCATCACGAGGTTCAACTGGGCCATGTCGGAGGCGTCGTCCCCCGAGGATGAAGCGGGCCGGAGGATCGTACGCGTCAGGACGTTTGTCGTCATTCGCCATTGGCTCCTCAACCACTTTACGGACGACTTCATCCCCGATCGACGTCTGCGGACCGCGCTCACCGACTGGCTGAACGCCTCGTCGCGCGAGGAACGGATTCGACAGAGTCCCAAGGACCAGCGGTTGATCAAGGGACTCAAGAAGCTCGTGCGGAGGCTCAAGGAGATGCATGTCGCGCTGGGACCGGGGGAGACGGCAGAGGCGGCGAGGGTGCTCACTGGAACTGGACGAGCGAGGTCAGGATCGGTCGCGCCAGATCTCTGCACGGTTCAGGAGATTAGGGAGTCGTCGAAGCCCGGCGTGCTCGCCAACGACGAGGACGTCGACCTCGAGTTCTCCGCCGAACCTTCCGCCCCCGGGACCCTCCCCATCTCTCCTCCTCAACCCGAACGCCAGGAAACCGTCGCCGGCCTCGCCTTCCTCTCCAAGATGGCCGTCGAGCCCGTCGAGGCCCCCCGTCCTCCCGACCTTGCGACCCACCGCTCGTCGCAGCTCTTCTCGCCCACTTCCAACTTCCCCCTCCCCAACTCGCAGAACGCCATCGCACGCTCCTTCACCTCTGCCCTCGGCACGTTCGGTCGCTTCAAGCGGATGCTCGGGAACCGCACGACGGGCGCGAACCCTGGGATGGCGTCGTGCGTCAATTCCGAGGCGTTCGACGAGGTCGAGTTTGAGCATAGCGATACGGGAGACCTTCTTTGGATCAAAGGAGGGCTCGATCGCTACCTCGAGTTCTACGATATCCCGCGCGGGAGCGATGCGGACGTCGTCCCGGGGCTGGAGGAGTCGAGGACGTCGCTTTCGGATTCGACCAGGTCGGAGGACTACAACCCCACTCCCCTCGCCAGCTCGTTCGAGGAAGAAGCAGTCGACGACGCACGCGTCGTGCCCGACATCGAGCTCGCCCGCAGCCCCTCCCCTCCCCGGAACGTCGACCGCGCGAAGAGCAGCCAGCCGATCAAGTCCGTCTTCGCGCGCCTCAGCACTCGGCACCACTTTGGTGGAGACGCGTACGACCTCCTCGACCAGCCCGCCAACTCGTTCCTCCTCACTCGCCCCGGATCAGCTCGAATCGAGCTCGACGACGTCGACCTCTCGGACGAAGACGAGGATGTCGTAGAGGTCAAGAAGACGCTCAAGCGCCTTCCGGCTGCGCACAACCTCCGCCTCGCAACGACGCTCAAGAACCTCGCCCCAGGTCCATTCCGCAACTCGATCGACTCAGTCTCGTCGTACGGTTCCCCCGTTCGGCCCGAACGCGATTCGATGGTCTCGTCCGACGAGGAGGACTTGCCCGCCGGCGTGCAGATCGTTCCCAACTTTATCCTCGACGGCATGCTCGATAGCGACGACGACGAACCGGGAGACGTCGAGGCCGCGCTTCGCCGGCTCGAAGGCCTTGTCGACGAGACCAAGGAGAAGGAGAAGGCGCGGCGCGTCGAACGGCAGATGGAGAAGAGCACGCAGCTCGAGCGCCTCAAGCTCTCGCTCGCTTCGACCCAGGACGACGACGATTCAGATGTCGAGTCGAGGCGCGCGTCGGTCGCTGCGTCGACCGCCAGCTCTCCCCCCGCCTCCATCGCCCCCTCGAAAGCATCGGTCGACGCCCCCGCGCCTCTCCCCGCGCGAGAAGCCGTCGTCGCCGCTGCCCCCATCACCACCATCCCCTCGCACGCGACCTCTCCTCCCGCCGCTCCACGCGAATTCAAGATGGATTCCAAGAACGCCCGGAGCCTTTCGCGCAAGATGGGCCTCACTCGCAAGCCTTCCCTCAGCCAGCTGTTCGCCGCCGTCTCTCGCCCCCTCTCCGCGCGCCCAGGAATCTCGCCTCCGACGCACCGGTCCTTCCTCCTCCTCTGCCGCACCGAGGTCCTCGCACAGCAGTTCTGCCTCATCGAGCGCGATATGCTGCGAGTGCTCGGCTGGCAGGAACTCGTTGGAGGAACGTGGCGCGACCGAACGCAGCAGCCCGAGGTGCTCGATTGGGAGGCATACCTCAAGGACCGGAGGAAGCTCGACCTGGCTGCGCGCGCGAACGGCGATAGGGCGCACTCGGACGTGCAGGCTGTCATCGCGCGGTTCAATCTCACCGCCAACTGGGTTTGCTCAGAGGTGGGTCCTGTCGCTCTCGCATCTCTTGGTCGCTACTGACGATACCTGTGCAGATCGTTCTCACCAGTAACCCCGACGAACGAGTCGCGCTCATCGCCAAGTTCATTCGGCTCGCCTTCGTACGTCCCCGTCGCTCGCTCGCCCCGAAACTGACCTCGTCTGACGCCGCCGCCTCCTTCCACAGAAATGCTACTGCCAGTCCAACTTCCAGACCCTCACCCAGATCATCCACGGTCTCCAATCGCCCGACGTCGAGCGACTCAAGAAGACCTGGGCGCGCGTGCCGACTTGGGAGATGCGCAAGTTCAGGAGCATGAAGATCTTCGTATCGCACGTGCGCAACGTCCGTCCTCGAGCTCCTCCCTCGTCCGCGCAAGTTACTGACGTGGCGCTGAGCAGTTCAAGCACCTTCGGGAGGTCACGACGGCTTTGATCACCGAGTACGGACCGCCAGGCCAGCGAGGACCTGCGTCGATGCCCACTGGGTTGAGTCCCACGAAGGGTGGCAAGGCCGCTCCAGCACCCACGGGCTGCATTCCCTTCCTCGGTACGCAGCGTCCACCTCCTCGTTCCGATCGCAAGCTAACTCTTCTCCCCTGCCGCAGGCCTCTTCCTCCGCGACCTAACCCTCAACGCCGAGCTCCCCACCTTCCTCGACCCGACCTCCACCAACACTCCCGCCTCAGTCGACGAGACCGGTTCTCTCTCGCACGTCGCCAACCCCCTCGCCTTCGCCCACCTCCCCCAGCTCCCCGAAGACGTCCTTCTCCGCCCGCTCGTCAACGTGCACAAGTTCCGCCTCATGGCCGGCATCGTTCAGCGCGTACTGGCGTTCCAGGAGTTCGCCGAGGGGTACCCGTACCAGGTCGACCCGAACGTCTACTTCAAGTGCCTCAAGATACGCTGTTTGGACCCGAGCGCGAGGGGAGCAGCCTCGTTGAGGCTTGCGCAGGCTTGAGCCTTTCTTCCCTCCCCCTCCCCCAGATTCCCCGTAGTTAGTAACCCCCCCATTCGTTGACCGATCTGTGTCTTTTGTTTTCGTGCGGGAGCTTGACTCCTTCCTTGCCCCCTTCGTTCTCTCCCTCCGTAGAATATCCAGACCTCTCCTAGATAAGCCCTTTGCATCACCTTCACCTTGCTGCAATTCTGTACTATCTCCCTCCCAGACTCGTGCGAGGACGCTGGCGTCGAGAGCAAATCGAAAGCAGGAGACTCGGGTTCCGCCGCCTCCCCATTGCCCCTTGGCGCAGGCAGCGACCTCGTCGTCCCAACCCAAACTCCCTTCGCACAAGCCCCCTTCTGCCACCACCTCCCAGGCTCCCCTTTCGCAACCTACGCTGTAGACGACCTCACAAGACGGCGCGCAAGACCCCCCGTCGCTGGAGCAGGGCGGAGAGCAAGACTGGAAGTGGAAGCGAAAGCAGAAGCGGAAGCGGATGCGAGAGAGGCTGGAGGAGAGCGAAGAGCGAGAGCAGAAACGGAAGCGAGAGCACTGCGGTCTGAGGAATCTGGCTTGGTTCCAAGATCACGCCCCCAGTTCGAGAGCCGTACACCGCCTTCATGGGTTCGATCTGCTGCAAAATCGGATTAGGACTGTTCGCTGCCGGAGAGCCAGGATCGCTCACGTCGTCCTCCTACGCAAGTGCGGGCAGCGGGTCGTTGCCGGCGTGAGATCGCTCGACGACTCGTGATGTGGCGGTTTAGAGCTGAGGATGAAAGTTAGCTTTCTTTTTCTTCGACACACGCCCAGCGAGGACGCACCTGCAGTTCATCCAGCGCCGTCGCAGCTGGTAAAAGTAGTCCTCGCTCTCGCTCCTCACTCATCCTCCTCCTCCCGTCCCTCCATCATCGCTCGAATCAAATCCAGCGGATCCGGACTCGACGCTACGGCGTGCATGAACAGTCCCTCCTCTCCCTCGACATACGCCCTCGTCGTCGGCCCGATCGCAGCCAACTTGATCCTCGGCGGTAGCTCCCCCTGTTCCCTCGCCGCCAGCTCCTCCCTCTCCCTCCTGCACCTGAGCATATCCTTTGTCCTCAGCACCCCAAGGCAATGCTTTGCTCCGCTGGGAGAGAACAGCGCGAACCAGATCGTCGGACACTCCTCCCCCTCCGTTCGAGCCTCGAAGATCCGGTCGATAATCTCCTCGAGGCGCGCTTCGACGTCCCCAGCTGGAAAAGTCTCGTACACCTGCTGCTTGACCAGCCCGATCCCAGCCTCCCCCAGCATCCGAGGGATCGTATCCCGGTTCTTGTCCCCGACGAGGTACAGCAGCGGGAGCTCAGGCACCGCGCCACCGAAATGGGCCACGATGAACGAGGAGAGTTTCTCCCCCGATCCAGTCAGACCGGCGCCGAGGAGAGTCGGGGAAGGGACGGGGTTGAGGCGCAGGACGGCGTCGCGCGTTCCTGGACCGACGACGAAGAAGGGGATCGAGGACCAGGAGGAGTGGGTCGAAGAGGCGGCGTGGCCCCAGGCTTCGGCGGAGCGGCACGAGGTGAGGATTACGCCGGAGTAGCGCTGGTCGGGGCCGGTGGAGATGAGGGAGGAGAGGGCGGCATGGTCGAGGAAGGTGGTGGCGAGGACTGGGAGGTGGTGTGGTGTTGCGGAGAGGTGGGAACAGAGAGTCGTGTGGTAGGGATCTTGCTGAATTGGTTCGAGCGGTGTTCGAACCAGAATAATGTGTCGCATTCGAGCTGGTCGAGCAGCAGTATCGAGTCAGAGGGAGAAGGTCAAAAGACGCGCGCGAGCGAAATACCTCTTCCCGATCTCGACGAGCTGCCAGAACCAGACACCCGCGCCTTTAGGAACAACTTCTAGATCTACAGCTCGGCACCATGTCTTCCAAGCCAGTCAAGAAGGTCCGATCTCGTCTCGAATCCAAGTCACACGAGCTCACCAAGCTGCGTCGAGCAGAACGAGAGTCCCGCGTTGGCACTCATCGCAGGAGCAACCGCTGGAGCAGTAGAGGGCGCCATTACGTACCCCTTTGAGTGTGCGTAGTCGGCGTAGCTTCGGAGGGTGAAGCCTGGGAGCTGATGCGTTCCTTCTAGTCCTGAAGACGGAATCGCAGTTTGCCCATCGGAAGGATGGCAAGGTCCGTACTGGTCTCCAGGCCACTTGATTGCGTGCTAACAAGCCTCGTGCAGCCTCCCGGACTTGTAGCAATCACCAAGACGACCTTCCAGCGGCACGGGATCAAGGGCTTCTACAGCGGTGTCGGAGCTCTCGTTGCGGGCAACTCTCTCAAGGCGGGTGTGCGGTTCTTCTCCTACGACAAGTTCAAGAAGCTCCTGGTGAACGACGAGGTGTGTTCTTTTCGGCTATGGGATTGGAGGAGGGGAGCTGATGAGCTGCTTTCATGACGCAGGGGAAGTTGACGGGACCCAAGAGCTTGTTGGGTACGTGGAACCAGTGAGAAGAGCTCACAGGAACGAAGCTAACACCTCGGAAACAGCTGGACTTGGAGCAGGAATGATGGAGGCTCTCTTCGCGGTCACTCCCTCAGAAACGATCAAGTGCGTCTTTGGCTCTTCGAACGCCTTCGGAGCTAATGTCGCCCCACAGGACCAAGCTGATTGACGACCAAAAGCGCGAAGTACCTCGGTACAAGGGACTTGTGCACGGAACCGTCAGCATCGTTCGGGAGGAGGGAATCGGTGGGATCTACCGCGGGCTGTTCCCTGTCGTCCGTCGCGCCTTTCCCTGTCCCTCAGTTCCAATCTGAACCTTCCCATTCGCAGGCCATGCGACAAGGAGCCAACTCGGCCGTGCGGTTCACAACGTACAGCACTCTCAAGGTACATTCCTCCCGACTCCTCCCCACCCCCCTCGCTAACCTCCTCCCAGTCCTTCGTCGCAGGCAACTCGCGACCCAACGAGACCCTCCCCGCCGGCATCACTTTTGGAATCGGAGCCATCGCCGGCGTCGTGACCGTCTACGCAACAATGCCTCTCGAGTTCGTCGTCCCCTCTCTCTCGTTCGCACGCAGAACTGATCAAGGAACAACGACAGCGTGATCAAGACCCGCATGCAATCTCTCGAAGCCAAGACGCAGTACCGCAATTCGTTCCACTGCGCTGCCCGCATCTTTAGCGAGGAGGGCGTGTTCAAGTTCTGGAGAGGAGCGACGCCGAGGTTGGCGAGGCTGGTGGTGCGTTCTCCTTCCTTGTTCTATTCTTTGCGGGCGCTGAAGTGATTTCGGAACAGCTGTCGGGTGGTATCGTGTTTACGGTGTACGAGAGGGGTGAGCGAGCTTCGCTTTTGAGGGCAGAAGGTTTCGGTTGCTGACGACTTGCGATTCAGTGATTCTGCTGCTTGGAGGCAGGTCGGGTATTTGAGTTGGCGAGTTGATAGACGAGAAGGAGGGGTTGTAAACCATCGACATCGCCGCATCAATCGCAGAGGACGCAAGGTCTCCCAAAGCAGCAATCTTTCTCAAACTCCTCCTCGACTAGCATCCCAAGCGATCAACTAAAAAACGTCCCTCGAAAAAGCTCCCAATTACACCCCCTGCAACTTCAGCAACGGTCCCGCCACATCGACCCCCGCGAACCTGGCAACTGACTCCGCCGCCGCCTCCCCATCGTGACTCGAGCCATCCTTGCGTCCCTGGATGTACGTCAACGTATTCCGGAAGTGACGAACGACTGCTTCGGCCGTATTGACGCCTTCGATGAGGCCCGAGGTCGCGCCCGCCGAGGGGTGGACGTCGGTCGAGTGGATGTTGTCGATGTTGGAGGTGATGAGTTCTACGAGCGAGTTGATGTGCTTGGCGCTGATCTGGGGACGCGGAGAGCGGGGTTAGTTGGGTGTGTGTGAGGAGAGAGAGGGGAACGTACGGCGTCGACGCCTCGCTCAAAGTAGTAGAGGTACTGATCCAGCGCGTCGCAGTAGAGCTGGACGCTCGTGAGCTCGTCGATCGACGACGTAGCGATCCTGAGCGACTTCTGGAGGCACTCGAGTACGCGCTTGCCATCCCGGTACGGAGCCTGCGACCCCCATCATCAGCACCTGCTCGCACGCCACGTCGAAAGCGATAAACGCACCTTGTCGGCCTTGCCCTCCCGCCCAACGACCTCGGTCTGCCACCACAAATGACTCGCCAACGCCACCGCCGTCGCCTGCTGCCCCTTCTTCAACAGCTTGGCGCCATGCAGCGCCGCCTTGGTGATGAGGGTGTCGTAATTGTCGGTCCCAAACACTCGAGCCGTCTGGAGCATGCCGATGATGAGCGTGATCGCCTGCAGCTGCGCCCGACTCTCCGAGATGGACTCCTCGTAGATCGTGAACGCCTGCACCGCGAATTCGTACGCCAATTCCTCGAGGCCGGCTTCGTCGGCGGAGGAGAGGGCGAGGAGGTAGAGGCGGAGGCAGATCTCCGAGGATTCGACCTTGTTGTAGAGGACCGAGGTGCACTGGTGAATGAACTTGAAGAGGGTCGAGATCTTGGTCTCCCAGTCGACGACGAACGACTCGCGGTACTTGTAGCGCCGGGCGAGCTTGATGGCAGCGACGATGAGAGGAGGGAACGTCCAGCGAATCCGGTCGCCGCCTTCTGCAAACTCTTTCCGCGCAGTTTGGAGGAGCTGCGTTCGTCCGAAATCATCAGCTCGGCCCCTGTGTCCCTTCGCTCGATGGAAACGCACCTTGAACTGGATCTCGAGATCCTCGACCTTGAACAAATGCACCATCCTCGCGATCCACCCCTGCTCCTCTGCCATCTCCTCAACATCATACGACTGCTGTCCCCTCCCTCCGCCTCCCTGCTGTCCCGATGCGTTCCTCCCTCCCATCCCAGGATGCGTCGAAACCGTGCGATCCTTCTGATCCCTCACGAGGACATGGCAGAGATCTAGGATCCCCTTGACGTCCTCGGGACTCTCGATGACGGTCTCGTTCTTGAGGATCGAGGCGACGAGAGCGTGGGCGATGGAGCGTCGTGTCGCGTAGGGTTGGACGAGGAGGAGGGCTTCGTAGGAGGGTAGAGCGAGGAGGGTGAGGACGGTGAGGTAGGAGGTGATGGGGGAGAGGAGGAGGGAGAGGAGGTTCTGGATCGTCGTCGGGTGGTGAAGGTCAGGAGAGTCCGAGTACTCTGCGACCTTGGTGCGGGCGAAGTCGAGGACTTGGTCCACGTATTCGAGCTTGTCGGGGTAGCAGCTGAGGGAGAGGTTGACGAGGGAGACGAGGAGGGCGGTAATGTCTTGTATTGAGAGGTCGGGGCGAGCCTGTGTGCGAAACCTTGGGTCAGCAGTGCACCTCGCGGGCACGAGCGACGAACGCACCTTGATCAACTCGACGATTTGGTGCCAGAAGACTTCAAACAGCTTGACGTCGTCCGGGATCCCCCTGAACTTGCCAACGGTGGCCGACTCGATCCGGTGCGGGACGACGCCGTCGATCAACCCATCGTCCACTGCACCCTCGACCGGCGGAGGAAGGACGACGGCACCCCAACCCTCCGTCTCCTCCTCCTTTGCGCCTGCTGCTCCCGCCTCCCCAGCCTTGGCTCGTTCCCGCTGCTTCTTGACCTCTCCAACGAGCCGCTTCGCCGCCTCCTCCTCCTGCCGCTGTCGCTCCTCGGGCGACTCGTTCTCGGCTTCTCGAGCGGCGTAGGCTGCTAGTCGGTCGATGAGCGCAATCACGATTGATTTGATGGCGACTTTCGGGTGGAGCTGGGCGACGGCGGAGAGGAAGGGGGAGAGGGTGCGGAGGTGGAAGTCGTCCGTGAAGACCTGTCGCAAGCGCTTTAGTGTAGCTCTGGTGGGATGGAAGAGAGGAACGCACCTGGATGACAACCTCCATGAGGTACTCCTGCGCAATCACGTCCTTACAGTTGACAACCTGCTCGAGGACACTCGGGAGGATCGTGCGGCGGTACATCTCGAGGTCGACTCCTTCGAGCTGGCTCAACCGAACCAAGTTGGTTCCGACTAGGATACGAAGCTCCCGCCGTTCCATCTCCCTTCGTTCACGGTCGCGCGAGAGCCCAGAGTGCTGCAGCCGGACCCAGAGCTTGTTCATCTCGATAAAGTTGGTGAGGACGAAGCCGATAGAGTCCTGGAGGTTCCCGCCGGGTCTGCCTCGGACCGTCAGCCACTCTCTGGCAAAGAGAGGGGAGAACGTACCCTGGGTCGTCGCCCACAGGAAGGTGGTCGCGCGTCATCCCGCTCAGGTAGTGTCGAAGGAACAAGCCGCGTGTAGGGTGCTGCACGCCGCGAGTCATCTCCATCATGTCCTTCATGATCTCCTTGATAGGCGCCTCGGAGATGGACATGTAAACGGTCCCAACGGTCATCATGAGGTCTGTGGGGAGCTCCTCTTGTCAGTTTGTTTGTGCTCGAGGTGGGTGTGGCAAGCGAGGACGCACAGAGTCGCGGGACGAGGTTCCCTGCGTACTGCACGAGCTCGTACAAGTCTGCGAGGTGGTGGCGACCAGAAACGTGCGCATCGTGGAGGTAGGAAGCGAGATAGCGCAGGGCGTCGAACACGGCCATGTCTGGTGGCCCCGTCAGCCCCCATTGTCCTCCCTCCCTGGGACGCCGGCCCGACTCACAGAGTTCGTAGTATTGCTTGGGGCTGAGAGAAGACGTGCGGAGTTCAGCGAGCATCGTGCTGGCGCTCTTGAGCGCGTCCATGAGTTGGTCCGAGTCCTACAGCGGCTCGAGGTCAGCTCCCTGAGGTCAACGTGCGCGCCAAAGAGAGTGAGACTGACGAGACATCTCCGCATCTGGACGAGCTGAGTCCTGACTGTTGCCAGGGACTCTGCGAGGAGCTTGCCCTCTTCCTGCATGGCGACGAGTAGACGAGGGGGCGGGGGCCGAGTGCGGCGTCGGAGGAGGCGAGGCTGGCGAGGTTGGAAAGGTGCTGATTGTGAGCTGTCCTCGCTGATAAAGCTTTCCCTCTAGAGGACTCTGAGCGAGCAGGCGGACGAGGAGTGGTAGGCAGGAGGGAGAGAGCTGCCTGGCGCGACTCGTCACCGCGACCTCGCCAGCGTATCTTGCCCTCGTTCGTTACCGGGCTCAGGGCGCTCTCTTCTAAGCATGGTAAGCACACTTAGGGCCCACTCTACGCCCAGCTCAGAGCTAACTACGACCCACGCGCAGTTCAAACGCCCTCACACCAGCAAGACTTCAGCTCCTCTCCGTTCCTCAGACGCTCGCAAGCTGCGAGAGGAGCTCTCTGCCGAGTTCTACCTCGACCCTTCGCTCGTCAAAGTCCTCTTTCCAGACGTCCACGCCCACAAGATCACGACCCACCTGGGCGAACCCTGCCAGATCTACTCGCCGTCCAGCGGCGGCAACCCTCTGTTCTTCCGCCACGAGAAGGCCGCCCTCGTCCCTACTTGCTACGCGTTCGACCTCCTTCCCGACCTCCTACCGTCCCTCGTAACGGCACCCCAAGTGGTGGAGCACCTCGTCTCTGGAGCAGGTGAGCTGCGGTCGTGGAGCTGGAAGCAGGAGGAAGCTCACACGGGTACCGCAGCTCTCTTCTCGACGGGCATCTCGGACGCTAGCTTGCGGTTCCTGCCAACGCAGCTGAACGAAGGCTCGCTGGTGGCCGTCGTGGCGGAGGGATCACCGGAGATCGTGGCGGTCGGGCAGCTCACGGCTTCGCAGAAGGAGCTCTGGCAGAACAGGGAGGGAAAGGCCGTGTTGACTGTGCGGCTTGTCCTGTTCAGCTCCTTGCGATCGTGCGTGCTGATTCTATGATCTCGCAGCTTCACGCCCGAGGAGATTTCCTGTGGAAGACTGGATCTCAGACGACGGCCGAGCGTCTTATTCCGGAATCGAGGCCTGCGACACCGGACAGCGACTCGGACAGCGCCCCTTCTCTCTCGGATCTCGCCATCGATACCTTTGATCCCATCTGCGAATCTGCGCCTACCGAACCAGTGCCAGCCGAACCCACTCCCAGCGAGGTCTTGACTCCTTCGGGTTAGTCCCTTCCTACGAGCCCTCTCTCTTCTACCTCCTGACCTTTTGCTTCTGCGCAGAGGTCGACACCATCCTTCGAACCTCCCTCCTCCTCGCGATCCAAACGACCCTCGGCAAGCAGCCCGCCCTCTTCCCTCTCCCCGCCTCCTCCCTCTACTCCGCCTACATCCTCCCCTTTCGCCCCGCCCACGCCGCAGCAGCAGACATCAAAAAGTCGTCCTTCAAAAAGCTTGCGCCATTCCTCAAAGTCGCTGCGAAGGCTGGCGTACTGGTCACCAAGGAGGTCAAGGGCGATCTGGTCGTGATGAGCGTCAACAAGGCGCATTCTGAGTGCGTCCTGTCCCCCCTTCTTCTTCTTCCGAGCCGCAGGACTGAACATCACGTAGCGTCGATTCGGTCCGAGGGTACAAGACCATCGCACAAGCTGGCGCCTCTGCCGACAAAGCAGCAGCATCCGCAGCTGCGGTTCCCTCAGGCATCGCAGTCCAAGAGCTCTACAAAGCCTCCTCCTCCGTCCTTCCCCTCTTCCTCCACTCCCCTTACCCCCGGTACGCTTCCCTCCCCCCTTCTCTCCAGGTCCAGCCCCACTGACCCCCCGCTCCAGACCCGATAACGACCTCTACCTCCCACACGAGCTCAAGAAGGTCCTCCTCGACTACGTAACCGCCTTCTCCCTCGCCCACCCGCGCGATCCCAAGTTCCTTAAACTCGATCCCGTCCTCTCCGATTCGCTCCTCAAGAAGGGAGAGATGCTCGACGTCATGACCAAGGACGAAGCCTCGAAGCGATTGAAGGACGGTTGTGTGCGGTTCTATACGCTTCGGAAAACGGGGGAGGAGCTGGTCATCAAGTGCGTTTTTGTGTTGGCTGCGTTCTGGGCGGCGAGAGTGGGAGCTGATGAGGGAAGCAGGAAGGGGACGCCGCCGGTGGTGAGAATTGCGATGAAGAGCGTGGGGAAGAGGATGGTTACCCTTCTTTCGGGGTACGAGGCTTGGGACCTCTCGGGTGAGGAGCTCGCGGCGGACCTCAAGCTTGCGGCGGCGTCGGCGACAGCCAGTGCGTTTCTTCCTCCTCGTTCCGTGTGGCGTTCGCTGATGAGATGGGCAGTTCAATTAATGGCGGGTTGCTCGCCGAAGAAGCCCATCTACGAAATCATGGTTCAAGGTGCGCTCGTTTCGTTCGTTCGTCGGCGGAGAGAGGGAGCTGATGGATGGGCGCAGGTTCGCACGAGGCGCTGGTGACGAAGATCCTGACAGAGAAGGGATTGCCGAAGAACTATATCGAGGTCGATAGGAGCAAGGCGAAGCGATAGTGGGGCGCGGGGGGTCTGCAAACCATCACCGCTCCGCTCAGTTTGGGTTCGCGAGTTCCCTGCTTTGGTGGTGGCTTCCGCTCTCAATCACCAGCGTAGTAATTCTCTCGTCACGCTTCTCCGCTCGGTACCTCTTTCGCCTTCTTTTCTCGGAGTTGGGGCAGCAGAGTCGAGACTCGCTGCCGATGCTCATTCAAGAGAGGCGCGGCTGGAATCGAGTTGGAAATGTGGAGCAGCAGGATGGCTATGGACTCTCTTTTGCGAGAGCTGATTGCTGAGTCGAGGAGGTAGAGTACCGTGTGGACCAAGTTCGCGCGGAGGACAAGGCTTCTTCGAGCGTCGCAAACGCAGGATCGGCGAGTCTTCGTGCTGCTGCTCGGCCATTAGTTGTGTTACATGTTTCATCTTTGTACTCAAACAGGTAAAAGCTACGAGAGAAAGCCTTGAGCGTCAGCTGGCGTCTCTCCTCAAAGCAGCGAAAAGGCTCACAGATCCCGCCCCGCGCATCGCCATCCTCGAGCCAAACGACAGTGTTTGCCATCCTCCACTGTAGCCAGGTTGAGTGAGTGAGGTTTCCGCTTTTGAGAAGGCTGGAGGACGCACGGAAAGTAGGCGACAAAGTAGGAAACCAGAGCTGCGCATTGGACGACGGCGCAGATGAGGGTGGGAATATAAGATCTCCGCTGCAGACCTCGTTAGCTGGACTTCTGAAGGAGAAGGAGAAGCGAGGACGAACCCCAAGCGCAAAGTAGAGAGTGAGAACGAGCGAACCGATGTACGCGCCGGTGAAGGGGAGACGCTCGGCGGTAACCATGTGCTTGAGCTGCGTGATAGGACCTTGTAGCACGGCGAACCTGTCAAGAGGATTGGTTAGCTCCTTTGGCGAGTAGGGCAGCTGAGGACGCACCCAGCCATGAACAGGATCTACGAGCAAGGATAGCGAACGTCAGCTCCCTCGAGACCCTTGCCAACTCCTCCCGCAAGCACTCACACTTCCAAGCGAGAAAGAGACCTATCCGTGCCAGTAACTGTCGTCAGCTCCAGCTCCCACGCCACCCCCACGTCGAGGACTCACAGCGAACTTGCGTGGAGCAAGTGCCAGCATCGGTAGCCCAATGAAGAACGCCACCATGAAGCACACCACCGCTCCTCCACAGCACATCAAGAATCCCAAGAACCTCTCCCATCTCGACAGCGCAAAGTACCTGCCCTCGAACTCGCATGAGCTCCCGCGCCGCCGCACATAACAACAAGAGAGAGAGAACGCACGCCTCCTCCTCGTTCGTCCTGTCCCCGCTTCGTACTGGAATATACCCCGAGATAGAACTGCTGAAGCGGGCGAAAGGGTTTGAGGACCCGTCGGCCTGTCCTGCTGCGCCGGTGCGAGGAGAGTCGTCCGTGACGACGCCGGGGCGGGCCCAGGCGACTGTGGAGGACGGGGGGTGAGCTGGGACGGCTGGGAGCGCCCAGGAGAGAGCTTACAGCCTTGCAAGTTTTGTCTAAAGTTTGATTCTGCCATCGAGTGCGAGCGTGGGAGGAACGAAAGAGGAGGAGGTCCTCGGACTCGAGCTCTCGAGGTCGACCTCCTCCCCTTCTCTCCTCAACTCAATCTCTCTGTTTCGAAGCGCTCGTACGCTCAAGAATGCCTGGGGACGATGGGACCACGGGAACGAGCTCACTGATTGGAGTCGCAATCTGCGTAGCGGGTCCGTCTTGCTCAGGACCCCTCCTCGAACAACTAGCTGACCTTCCTCTGACCATCAAGGGAATACCTGTGTCTCGTTGGCTCTCAATATTCAGAAGCTCGCGCACGTCCATCTGGCCGCCCTCCAGCACCAAAAGGACGACGACTCCAGCTCTCTCTCACCGCGTCGCTCCTCCCTCACCCTCTCCGACCGCTCCTTCAACTCTGAGCGCTCTCCTCTCCTCCTACCAACCGCCTACTCCCACTCCCGGCCTTCGATCGACTCGAGATTGTCGGAGACGGCGGTCCAGAGCTCGAGCGGTCAGCATGTGCTCGTGCCCGTCGAAGTCGTTGCGGGGGGAGCTGTGGACGGGACGGCGGGTAATGGGAGCCAGGATGGGAGCCGGAATAGGAGAAGATTGAGGACGCGGTTAGGGAGGAGCAAGATGAAGCGGCCGAGGATTGACAAGGCGTTCCTTTCGGAGCCGCTTTGGTGGATTGGGTTGGGGCTGCTCAACATCGGCGAGGTGAGTGGATCCGCCAGCGAGGATCGCAGGACAGCAACCAATGCATGCTTTCCTGGACCAGCTTGGTAATTTTGTAGCATATGCTTTCGCTCCTGCCTCGCTCGTGGCCCCCCTTGGCACCGTCGCTCTCGTCGCGAATGTGGTCTTCGCGCCACTGATTCTGAAAGAGGTGAGAGCCTGAAGGTCGCGGAACAAAGCTGACGGGATCATCGCAGCCTTTCCGAAAGCGAGATCTTTGGGGATGTGCATTGGCGATTGTCGGAGGCGTCGTCGTAGTGTGGGGTTCGCGAAGCAACGACAAGAAGGTGAGCGTCCACGCTCCTCGATGCTTACCTGGACTGACCACCTCTCCACAGCTCTTCCCCGACGAGGTCCTGGCTGCCATCTCAACTCCGCTGTTCATCGCCTACGCAGCATTTTCGGTCGTGGCGCTGGTCGTTCTCGCCAAGCTTTCTAGGACGCGATACGGCGACCGCTTGGTCATGATTGATGTCGGGATATGCGCCGTCGCAGGTGCGTTGCAGGTCTTTGCTTCGGCGGCTTGGTTGCTGACGGCGCTCAAACGTTCAAAGGTGGCTTTACTGTTCTTTCGACCAAGGCATTCTCCAGCTTCATTAATCTCCTCTTCCTCGATACGTGCGTCCCAGCTTTCTTTGTTCCTGCTGCGCAACCCTGACGCTCGCTTTCGCAGCTTCAAGTACTGGATCACGTATCCCATCCTCGCCACGCTTCTGGCAACCGCTCTTGTCCAAGTCAACTACATCAATAAGAGCCTGCAGCGGTTCGAAAGCCGGGTGGTCATCCCCAGCCAGTTCTGTTCCTTCTCTCTCTCGGCGATCATTGGCAGCGCAGTGCTCTACCGCGAGTTCGATGGCGTCCGTCAAATTCCTGCTCCTCCTCAAAGATCGCGACTAACTCGGTCGCTTCCCCAGGTCGACTTTAAGCAGTTCATGAACTTTCTCTTCGGCTGCACCCTCTCTGCCCTTGGTAGGCTCGCTACATTCCTCTCCCTTCGTTTTTGCTAACCATCTCGCAGGCGTCTACGTCCTCACGCGAGAATCGACACCCCCTCCCACCTCCGCCGGCACCGCAGACGATCACCCAGACCGAATCCCTCCTACAACTCCTCTTCGACACCGAGTCTCCTCGCAGCATCTCGAACGTCCCCCCTCCCTCCGCGCTCGCACGATCTCCGTTACGCTCGGCGGAGGTCAATACCTCCTCGCCCACGTGCATCCTCTTCTCCTCTCTTTCCTGTTGAGCGCGAACTGATGGTTCTCGCAGTCACCGGGAGCGAGTATGAGCCCTTCGATGAGAGCGCGGTTACCTTTGCCGGAGGAGATGGGGAGGGAGAGTGATGTCGAGGAGAGGAGTGAGAGGGAGGACGAGGCGAGTGGGACGGATGGGGAGGGGGAGACTCGGAGGATTAGTTAGATGCAATGCTGGTGTCGCTGTGGCCGATCTTGCGACTGGAGAAGCTCGAATTGGACTTGAATTCGCCTGCTCACCCCACTCGCGTGCGTCGCCGGGCCCAAACGCGTTCCGAACTCACCCCCTTCTCTTCTTCGTCGAGAACCACGCCTCTCCTGCTTGCACGCTTCTTCAATGGTGCGAACTCCCAAGTTCATTAAGCTCAGTGAAACAGACAGCGGAGAAGGCCTGCGCGACGTCTTCTTCGAGGGCAAGTCGCGTCTTCCCCCACCCCTCTTCTGGGCACGCTGACCGACTCCCTCTTAGATCCACACGTTTGGGTTCCCCCAAAGGACGCTGTTGACGGGCGTGTGAGGTACTGGGGTACAGAGGACACAGGTGAGAACCTCTCGAGCTCCTGCGTCCAGCTGCCAGGAGCTGATCAGTCCCGCTTGGTGCTGAAAGCGGAGCAGGACATAATGGCCGTGGTCCAACAGCTCATGCGAGGCAGCACCTACGCCTTCCAACACCTCAAGGTCTTGCGGCCAGAACTACAGTTCGTCCACCAGCTCCGGAAGCAGAAGGTCCGCTCTCCTTTGGGGTGCTGTCCTCCTCCTGCTCACCTCGTCTTGCGACAGGCCGCCGAACTTGCTGCGCTCAACCTCAAGTTGTTCTCCAAGAAGGACCTGATCCTCGAGATTGTGCTTGCGTGCGTTCTTGGTCCTCTTCCTCTGTGCGCGCACTCATCCATCCTAGTCCTTCTGAGATTCCCTGACCAACCGTCATTGCGACCCATCACTCGTCGCGTTCGAGTATCTGCTGGCATGAAGCTTTCGTCTTTCCAGGACAAAGTCGTGAGTCTCAAGCTCTGCGCGTCGTCCGATCGCTGAATCGCGTACTTTTCGCAGTTGACTCCTGCGATGGGCTGGACGAGGAACCTCCACGCTTACACCTTTACCGACTTCAGCGATGGTTCTCTCTTTGGACCGACGGTACGGGAGATCTACCGCGTCTCGCTTCACCTCCGCTGATCTCTTCTATCAGAAATGCGGCTCGATTGACATGATGTACGCGGATAAAGTGGGCTACGTTTGGTTGGACGACTCGGAATACACTCTCGCCCATCTCTGCTTGAACCAAGGGAAAGACGGGCTCGGTTTCGGCTACGTAGGTCGACCTGACCTTCCCTTTCCGTCCGCGGCTGATCCCGTTCCAACAGCTCTACGACTTTGGCGACCGCTGGGATCACACCATCTTCGTGCGCACCTGCGATTGTGGTTCTGGAGACTTGGGCTGAACCAAGGTTGCAGGTTCGCGAAGTTCTGCCGCTCGAGGTCTCGCACGGCGAAGTCGTTCTCATTGACGGTCAAGGCGCCTGTCCAGGAGGTAAGCTTGACGCAGCCCAGTCTCTCCCCCTGCAAAGGCTCGTCCCCCCGCGTGTGCAGAGAACCTGAATGGCAACGGTCGGTACGGGACGTGCCTTGCAGAGTATCTGTCCCCCGGCATGGAGAAGCGGGTTCCTTTCTCCTCCTGTGCTTCTCAGGCACTAACTTTCTTCTCTCGTCTAGGAACAAATGCAAGCGCAAGATCCTGGGCTGCCCCAACTGCAGCGACCTCGCGACCCGCGCCAGTGCGCTCGGCCAGTTTGACCTTCTTCGCTTTGACAGCTCCTGGGCCGAAAAGCGAATTGGAGTCGCCCTCGTCTCTCTCAACTCTCTTCGTGAAGGTGCCAAGACGTTCAACATACCTTTCTCGCCGACTGTGGTTCCTGCGACGAGCGCGTCAAAGGGGAAGGGGAGGAAGGTTGATTCTGGGAAGAGACGAAGTCGACTACCATCGATGCCAAGGGCCAGCGACTCTGTGCTGCGTGCGGGAAGACTGGCGAAGAGGACCTCAGGAAGTGCTCAGGCTGCCAGAAGGTTTCGTATTGCTCTGTCGAACACCAAAAGGTACGTCCTTCGCTCCCTCTTCTCGCTGTCTGGAACTCATTGTTCGCACCCGCGCAGGAGCACTAGAATTCGCACAAGATGCAGTGCGCAAAGCGTGGTGGGAAGAAGGAGCTGGGTTCTGTGCCCTCGTGGCTGGGAGGGAAGCTGAGGTAGCGAAGGAGAGGAAGCGAGCGAACCAAAAGCGAGTAGTATCGGTTCCTCCAGCTGTCTCCGAGCCTGGGGTTCTTCTCGACGATGAGGCAGGGGATCCCGAAAACAGTGAGCCTTGCCGAGAG